>WYDK02000059.1:5903921-5924916 GCA_009867345.2 Toxicodendron radicans
ACTCAATATAACTTTGATTTTGACCCAACCAATATAGCACAATTCTTGGAAAATGCTTATGGTGGCTAAAAATCTAAGGACCCCTTTGTTTTAATTTTTATTCACTATCTTATTCACTATCATATTTCAATAAATACCAATACACATTTTTTCACCAATATTACTATCCAAATTCTATCTTATCAATACACATTTTTCTATAAATATTATTTAAATACTATCCAAATCCAATCATATTTTAACAAATATCAATATACATTTTTCTACAAATATTATCTAAATATTATCCAAATACTACACATCCACTATTTATCACTATTTATCAAATACCACTAATCTAAATACTACTAAAAAACTAAACAAATTAGCCCTAAAATTTTATAGGTATGTATCTTTTTGGATGTAATGGCCTATGCCAGGGAACACAGAGGAAAGAATAAAGAACAATGCACTACGCAGTCACAAAATATGCAGGAGATAACATACTTGAAAATCTTTAAGTATCTCCAACACAACGGATTACTTCCTGATTCCTGAAAACAAACGCTACCAATATTAAGAGAAACAAAAAGGTTTTATCAAAAGAAAATAAACAAAAATGCCAATAAGGACAGGAACTCTACAGGGAAGGAAAAAAGAGAGACAGGGGGGGAGGGGGGGCAATCTGCTACAGAGGTTTCATAAAACATCATACCAACAAAATATTTTGTGGGAAAAATCAATAAATTAATAATTGATGTCTAAATGAATTTCCATGATACACAAATTACAAATTGTATTGGCACAGGATGCACCATGAATTACAAGTTTCTGGGATTTCAATCCCAAGAGGCAATTACAAGGAGGATGGAGTAACGCATGTAAGCACCGATTTATCTCAACCATCCCAAATGCAGATACTGAGGTCCCGGACATCCAGATTGCATGCGAGCACATATCATAGAGAATTCTGATTCCGTCCATGACTCACCTTCCAATCAATAAGGTTTATTCTGTTTGTTGTCTCTCTTAAGCTGAACTTTCAATTTCTTACCACCTAATTGGCATCCATTCATCATAGCAATGGCGTTTTGAGCAGCAGCTGGTAAGTCATAACTGACAAATCCTGCAAATAAAGGCTTACTAAGATATACAAACCTACGTATTTCCAATGAATTCAGAGTTAAGAACAATTTGCTTACCAAAACATTTGCTTACACCAGTAGCTTTATCAACAAAAACTTTGGCACTCAGGACCCTACCAAATTGTTGAAATGCATTGGCAAGCTCTTGGTCACCAAATTCTTGAGGTATGTGATAAATGAATAGATTAGCACCTGGTGGACCTAAGTAAGAAGATAGCATAAATCAACGGAATAAACCTCCAAGAGCTTTCCATGAAAACAAGTGAAATGAAACAAAAGATGGCAAACCTTCAAGCTGACCCCCAGAACTTGTTCCAGGACTCGATGAAGCTGCTGAGTTACTATTTGCACCAGTAGGTGTGACGGAACCAGGTGAACTGCTCAAAGGTCGGTGACCCAACATTCCTCCAGGATATGCCATGGGATACTGAAGACCAGGTACATTAGGATAACCTGAGCCCACATAACTTGCAGGAGGCATTGCATAATTTCTAGGGAGATCAGGTGTGGCACCACGTATTGCATTTCCTTGATTTACAGGAGGGATTATACCATGAAAGGCATGTTGATTCTGCATTGGTGGTAGGCGGTACTGCATAAGTCCATAGGCTCCAGGAGCCTACAAAGAGAACAGAAGATCAACAACTTATAAGTCCATTTTGATTTTAAATACTAATCAAGAAGTGTGGTACAAAGCAAAAATAGGTGAAACTGCTGATCTTTTCTACAATACTAGCTCAGATGCATTGCGAAAAATTTAATAAACACCATATAAAGAAAACATAACAGAACTTACCTGATATCCATATCCATTATATGGGGGAACATACCCTACTGGCAAGGCTCCAAACAATGAGGGATGTTGAGAATCAGCATTTGGTACATTAGAGGCCTGGGATTGAGCTTTCTGGGCCCTTCTTGCTTGTCTTTCCTTTTCTGTATCTGCCCATTTGACAACCAAAGGAACACTTGAACCCTAACAGAAACAAAGGATAACCATCAGAATAAAATCACAGAAATAAATTAGCCCTAACAGTCCCAGGCTTCTAATTGCATGTAAGCAATTGGTAATTATAAATCCAACTCAACAACTTCAAAAATAGTACTGTAGATTAACACATTGAAGTTAATCATGTATGCTTAAGAGTATATTTAGAAGCAAATTTTCTGTCTTTAATTGTAAACCTACTATTTATTACCATGGCAGATCTATTGAAGAAAGATAAGAAGGGACAGAGTATAAATATCTTGCAACACAAGTTTAGGGCCAAAAAGAAAGATATAACCTCAGATGTCTTTTGTCCAGAGAAAGCTAAAAGAATTATCAGAACATTGTAATCCAAGTAATTTCTTCTAAAAACCAAATAGAACAGGAATAGATCTCCTAAACAAGTACCAGCAACCCAGAGGTCAATTTTTTGAAATAAAATCTCAACTACAAAAAGAATATAAATATTAGACAAACCTCCATTTTATGTTTTCCATTGATACTCTCCAAGGCAGCAAGCGCTTGTTCTTTCGTCTCGTACTTCAAAAAAGCACAACCTGCAATAAAGAGAAACAAATAGACAAATAAACCATTTTGCTAACCTTGCATAAGATAATTCATTGTTTGGAAACAATCAAGCCAGAGAGCTGGAAAAGGAAAAAAAAAAGATCTTCCAAGCACCTTTACTCGTTTGCTGAGAACCTCTTAAAATTTGTAAATCCTTTATTGTACCATATTTAGAGAACAAAGCAGAAACATCAGCTTCAGAAACATTCTTCGGCAGCATACCTACAAAGAGTTTGTGTTCTAGATTGCAAAGACAGCAACCAAAAAGAAAATATCAGAATACATGATATAAATATAGTATAAAATGCCACAAATGGAGCAGCATCAGACAAATGAAAGAAGATATAAGTACCAAGTATTAAAAATATATTATACCTAGCCTTTCCAATTCGCCATCTGCATATTTCACTTGCAACGGACTAGATGCCTGAATTGAACAATGAGAAAGAATAACATGAGTAGGTCAAAATCAGCAATCAGTTGTGACAACACACTTAAATCAACTGAATTCATGTAAGCACTTAGTCATCAAATTTTTCCATTTCTATTTCTCATAAAATTGGATTTAATCAAGAAGTTCAAACCATAAGATCAGAATTAACTAGTAAGCATATGCAAGAAAACAAAGGCTTAACTGGGTAAACACTTGAAGGTCCAGTGAGGCCTAAATAGGGCACTAAAGAAAAGATCATGTTTCTTAGATCTGAGGTTGAGAGCAGAATCGATCAGTTAATAAATAAAATCTTCACTTTAGCTCTTGTTCATGGATTTCAATTCTATTTTGACAAAAAGTTTGTCCATTTCTCCATAATCATTTGCAATTATTCGCAGCTAGTCCTCAGTATTTTCCCTTCATATCCAGTCTATCCAAAACAATAACCATTTGCCAAATGCAATTCACCAGAACCCATTGCTCTTTTGTTCCATCAACAATACACTTTGCTATGTGATTAGCAACGCACAACCAACAATAATAGAGTTGGCAATTGCAAAACAATTATATCTCCAAGAAGAAGCATTGACCTTCAAAAGGACCATACGAGTAATAATTGGCCGAAGGTCCAACTCCAAATGAAAAGAAAACAAAAGGAACAGGACAGACAATTGATTTTATTTAATGCACATAAAAAGTTTCATAGTGCAAATTTCAACTCTCCAAAAATTTAAGCATGTTGTACTTTCCAAGTCTCTGTTTATACATTATCAAAAGAACCATTAGTTTGGTGATACATAATCTAGGTACTTCTGTTTCACAGCATACCATGCACTAAACCAAACTACAGACACTGTTTTACAACGTGGATCAACACATTGCTTCATATTTGCTTCCTAATCTACTTTGAAAACAAGCAAATGTTAACTTTAAAACTAACAAATAAGTATATACCATTAATTACTTAAATATAATTATTGAACACAATGTGAATTAATCTACAAGTACTAACACAGTAAATGCAGCAATTAATTTCACTTAACAACTAATTATGCTGCACAAGTTTCACTAATGGTTATAGTTGGACACTAAACAGCTTCTATAGATATTTGACCACATTATAAGATTTTATCAAGTTATTAGATCTAGAGATCATTATTATGAGCAATTAAACATAAATTCTAATATTATTAACTGACAATGTACAAAGTAATCAACAATAAACCCAAAGAAATACACATAATTGAACTAACCCCTGGAAGTGTCTTCTTATTATGACAGGCATTGACCGCCTTATCGGCCTCCTGTCTCGAAGGACATATTACAAAACAACAGCCTACAAACCAAATACACCAAGATTAGGGTTCAAGGCTCGCACTGACCAGACAAATCTCAAACAAAACAAATCACACATTCTTACCAAACACAATAATTTTTTAAAAAACGAAAAAAAAAAAAAAACAAGCTTGCAATAATGTAAGATTTGAAAGTAACCTCTCGAGGCGCGAGTGGTCTTGTCTTTGATGATATTGACCTCGTCAACCAGGGCGAACTCTTTGAACATTGAAAGAAGTTGAGCTTCGGTCATGTGTTTGGGTACTTGACCTACGAATAGCTTGACGCTTTCTTCGTTGGATTTCTTTTCTTTTTTACCCTCCGCCATTAATGCCTTATACACACAAAGACGAAGACGAACACAACACTCGCTCTCGGTCTCTGGTTCTACTTCTTTTCTTGGTTTCTCTCTCTACAAAATTGCTTCTTGTTTTGCGTTGGTTTTTCTCTCTCTAGAATTTCTCTTTCTTCGTGTAGTCGTCGCTTTTTGTTTTTGTTTGGGGAAATTGGGGGATTTCTGGATGGCAAACTTGGATCTTCAGTAGATTTAATGTAATTAAAATTACATCTTAGTGGGCTTTGTTTCAGATTTATTTACAATATTACCCTTACTTACAGCTGTTTCAGTTCTTTGGTTGATGATGGATGGGGTGGGTGTACAATGTACATGTACAGTTTTCACTTTTCAGTTGAATGGAAAACTTGTACTTCCATCACTCTGTCGTCCCAAATGACATCTCTGCCCTTTCTTCTCATCGTCTTATTCGAAGTCTCTATTTTTTTAACGAAATAAGTTGATGAATGGCGCCGTGGATCATGTGGGGGCAGATGCATCTTCTTAGCTTATTATAAAATGATTTAAACCATTTGTCTTAATTGCCAATTCTCTTTAACGCTATATTATTGTCATTATTTTGTTACACATACACATGAATTTTGATGCAATATAAATATAAAATAAATAAATAAATTATATATTCTTGAGAGAGACAAGTTTTGGGCAATTTATATTTGCTATAATTGGTATGCCAACTCTTTATCTTGTTATGAATTCGTGGGAAAAAAAAAAAAAAAAAACCAACTTTTTAGCTCATTGTCAAAACAAGTTTTTGAATTTACTTTAGTGTACCCAGTAGACAGTAGGGACGTGACCACAAGTAATGTAAACTTAAAGAAACAGAAATGACTTCCATGGTTGGGCAATTTGGCTTTTTTGTTTTTTACTTCATGAATTTGCAAAATCTAGATCTAAAAATTCAAGTATATTACATCCATAAATTTCACTTAATTAGTCAAGATGAAGCAATAAATACTTGTGGATCAGCTGGAAACAATAAAGACAGCGTTCCTTTTTGGTTGAATCATCATTGCAATTTACAACTAACTCCTCTACCTCATTGCTGATTATGCATTAATAATTACATGTACATCTTCAAAATGGTCCCTTCCACTTCACAATCACAATATTGCTTCTCCCAAAATTCAGGTTGGATTTTTACAATATTTTCATTTAATATGGTAGTATTAAACATCCATGTTTAATTAATTTGTTGGAGGTAATTACGAAAAAAGGATGCATGGAATTCAGCAAAGGAGAAGAAACAATAACGTCATTTGAGTTGAGTTGACCGGTTGAGCAGAAAAGTGTACGGATACCGTTAAATGTTTAGGTGTAACATAATTTGAGTTGGGAAGAGGAGAAGGGCATGAGTGTAAAAAGAGCGGGAAGGGTATAATGGTAGATTAGCGCGAAAATCGAGGCACAAGATAAGTGCGCCAGACTGTCCCGCCAAGCCTCCGCTTAGCTTCCAACTCTGCCACTTCTGTTCCCATTGCAACTTGCAATTTACCCTCTCTGTTTTAAAAAAATGAACATTATTATTATAACTTGCAGTCAAAACTCAAAATGTCCAATTCACCGACATAAAACGTAAAATTAATATGATATTAAAACTTTTAATATTTTCAGTTTGACTTGGAGTAAAGTTGTTTAAGTTCAAGTCATATTATATGATAATCATGACTTGGTTGGCATGTTCAAGGATGTCATTTTAAAATAAATCCAGGATTCGGGAAAGAAATAGGGAAGGCACGAAATAATTTTAGCCATATAATGGAAATTAACGCATGAAATATATAGCCACAAATATCCAGCAAAACATTTAAGTGGGACCCTAAAAATCTGCATCTTATGTTAGACTAGATTATGGGATGGGTCAAAATGCTGTAAGTGGGATGATGATGATGACTACAGTTTTGTTTTGGTCCTTACAGGTAATACCAGATGCACTTCGAAAAACAAATGTATATTGTTACTTGACTTGGGGCCAAAACTGTGTGTAGTGGGGGAACATTTGACAGCATTTTCATGTACTACCATCCGAATCTTGCCAACCTCTACATTATAAAAAAAAAAAAAAATAAACCATCCATACTCAATTACTCAACTCATTCGGTGTCTGCATATTTTTGGGTGGATCAATCTGTCCATTCACTATTTTTATGTAACATATGAAAGTCAACTACAGTAGTAGTCCTTTAAGCTCAGTTATTACTAATAACATAAGTTGGATGAAAAAAAAAAACAATATAATAAATGCCAGAGGTTGCACGCTGATATAACAAAAACGCAGTTCAATCAGTAACTTTCATTTGAAGAGGTGGAGTGTGGTTTAAGAATTTTTCTTAAAGTCAAATGATAGTTAGTTGTACCTAAATCTATAATCAAGGGAGTATCTGTGAAACACATAACAGCAAGTCCAAGTTTCACATGCCCCTTCATTCCCTTCCAACTTCAGTAAGGTCAATCAGAAATTTCTTGTCCAATATTTATCACTAAATAAATCTCCATGGATAAGGAGAAAAGACAAAGTAGAGCATCAGTACATAAACAAACAAGAGACTTATCTACTTTTGCCAAAACCAAATAACAGCAATTCTATTATTGACACAGTCTCATGCCTGTAATACAAGATGGTTTAAGTTAGACCAGCAGAAGGTTGCATATTTTCGTTGATTCTTTTAATGATACAACAGTGACAAGTAATATGACTGTAAGTTTAACAAAACAAAAAAATTTATAGTTATACCTGGCCATAGCCAGAAAAAAAATGCTACACCCCTACTATAAGAAGCCAACTAAATATTGGTTTCCCTAAAATGGAGTGGTAGTCCTAACCACCCAAGAATTAATAGAAAAACCAACTAAAATAAATTCTCTTAGTTGGCATTTGCTGGTTATGATAGCAGCTGTTTGGCATTTCAAAAATACGCATTATGGTCAACTATTGTGGGTGACTGCAAATAGACAATCTCACCACTAGATAGCATCCAATCCAGCAAGCTTGCGTAGCTTCTCACAGAGAATAAAGGTGATAGTACTTTGTGGACCCAGTCTTGCGAAAACGGCAAAGCCCCTACAAAAATTTTAATGGAGACTGTTCAAAACCATGAACTTTAAAATTAACTGAAATGAAAAAAAAAAAAAAAAACTGTTAAAAGATGCAAATACATCAGAAATATTTCAGAACAGTAACTCCACCCTCAGTAACCAGAATTCTTTGGAGAATGCATTTTGGAGAATGCATTGAAGTAAACGTGCTCATAAATTTAAACCATTAACTAATAAGTCAATGAGTAGAGGCTTTAATAGATCATCACCCTTTATAAAGTGCCCTTAGGCCTTCTGTACGAACAACCTGAAAATGCACATTAAAGATATTAGACAAGAAATACAGGGAATGAATAGTGTTTCAGAAGAAAGTTTTATTCGAAAACTATAATTGGTAGTCAAGTGTTCAGCAGGGCCCATTAAAGTGATATGTAAAATAAGATAAATGTAATTCAAATTGAACCCTGATATGTGTGTATATTTATAGAGGAAAAGGAGGGTGCAAGCACACAGAACTTTTTTCAAGCATAGTCAGAACAGGTTATGGCAATAACTTTGGAAAATGTGAATCAAACAACAAATGAAACCTTTAGCACCATGAATATGGAAACCAGAAGTGTTAAAATTGGGACTCTGGTTACCATTGCATGTTAATGATATAACTTGTATTGAACCCACAACAATGGCAGAAAGGAAACAGAAGAAAGAAGAGAAAACAATTCCCCTAAAAGGTACAGAAAACTAGCACAACACAAGATCATCTGCAAAGCTCAGTGGTCTTTTAACACTTAAAGGTACAAAAGCTATATATCAGAGTCGTTGAATTACAATTCCAATCGTTGACTAATTTAAACAACACAAGTAATCAACACTACAATAAAGTCAACCTCAATGATAAAATAATAAGATAGGCAAAGGAAAAATCTAAAAAAGTAAGAAGTAAAAAAGGAACAGAATAGATACCTGGTTTGCACAATGAAATCCATTTTTATAGCTTCCAACTTTCCCAGATTCTCGTTGCAACATGAGACGGGTTTTGACCATGTCCACAGGTGCAGTTATAAGGGTACTCACTGCGCCTGCGACTGAACTTGAGCTACATAGTACACTAAAGTTAGATAACAATGAAATAAAACAACAAAACTAAAACATTTGACATAATTGTTTTATAAACACTTCATCAGAAGGTTCATCAATTGCTTCTTATGCATGTCATACTGTCAATCATTATTGAATTAAATGGTGTCAACCAAAGAAAACATCACAAAACTGGGCTTCACTTACCAGTTTATGAGCAAATCTAGTAACAATATAATACACCATGAATTATATTAATACTATATAAGCACTTCATCAGAATGACTAAAAATGTCACCTAAACATTCATTCAGTCAAACTTTGATAAGACTTGACCACATCGATTGAACCTTCATCTTTGATAACTTTGGCTTTTTCTGTGACAGGATCAATTATTTGACCAGAGTGTATTAAAGTAATAATTTTTAAATTATTATATTGTAATCTAATAATTTAAATTTGATTAGTTTCATGATCTTTTTAGTTTTCAATGTTTAGTTTTTATTATAACATCTTAGGGCCTAACTTTAAAAGGTTCAAAAGTACTCTGAAATTTAAAACACCTTATCACAGAGGAAGAGGAAAAAAGTTACAAATAATGCCATACATCAGATGCAGATGAAATCCTTCTTCAAGAGGTGTCCACCTAATCAAAATCTGCATCAATCAGAAAGGAGAACATTTAAACTATGCAAAGATTGATTGGAAGAAAATATTTGGACAACGACAAAACAGACAGTCTTTAGGCTACGAAACTAAAATGAATTAAACCATTCAGTAACTGTGGAAATTACTTTGTGGTATTCAAAGTGAAAAATAGCATGCTTAGAACTTGACCCGCTTGGATTCATCATATGTTGCAAGCTGCGAGGCAGTCAAAGCAGCAGCTCTGGCCATAGCAGGACCGACCCCTTTCCACAGAGCTCTTATTCCTTCCTCAGAAATGAGTCTCTGCATTTCTGCAATTGGTCCTTGGCTTGTATTAGAGCTCATTTGCAGCCGTACCTGATGAAAGAAATGATTTCTTAGATCCAAGTATAAAAAGGAAAGTTCTGAAAAGCCTAACCTTATAATTTACCTTCAGAACTTCAGTTGGATTAGTTAGTGCAGTTGCAGTCGCACCAGAAAATGCTCCAGATGCAATCTTAACCAAGATATTGGTGAACCCAAATGCCCAATCGCAGGCATACTTTGAGGGCTCATACAAGCCCAAACGTAGACCACCATACAAAAGAGATCGTGCCAGTGCAGGTGTCAATCCCAGATACAAAGACTTTGGGCCTTCATTTTTCAAAATTTGAACAAATAATTGTCCCTGTATGCACACATTAACAAATCATAAAACAGAATTAACTAAAAAACCAGACATCATCGTAAAACAAAATCAAAAGCTTGGCAACATACCGTTCCAGTCAAAGGACCCCTCTGACCAACAAGTTGCATTTGCAGCCTAACTTTGAGTACATCTGCATCCCAAAATGAGATAATTAAATATCTAAAGATTCAGGAAACTTTTCCTATACTTCCTACGGCATATTAGAAAGTTCAAAATCAAGGTCTAAAACATCATCTACCCTTTGAATTCCAATTGTTTCATATCTAATTATTTCTCAAATATAGTTACCAGGATAATCATCGATCACTTAATAATAGTCAAATAGTGACCCATTTATCCACTTCCTTCTTTTAACGCAAAAGCTCATTGTTCAAGAAGATTTCATGATTGTGCAGCTTGCAATATGAAACCCTCAATTCTTTCTCTAAGCAAAAGGTTCATACTCCTTAATCCAACTTATGCTTAGAAAGCTAGGTTGAACCTTCCTATGAATGCAAGTACTCCTATAGAATTATCGATGATCATTTGCTCATAACCAGCAACCAAATACTACATTAAACATAAAAGTCTTGAATAAAGGGTCTAGTCGGCACCTCAATTTCAACCCTTTCAAATGACAGACCAGGCCATTGAAAATTTAACCCAAATCGTCATCTACTTGGAATGAAAACCCCCAGCCAATTGCTAGCAGAACTGTGCAATGAATTTAAAGCCAATGGCAGCGCATCAGTTCCTCCAAAAGAGCTAATCCAGTTTGAGTTCAATTGTGACAAAATGGAAACTCTTAATTGGCAAAGAATAACTCCTAGTTTCTAGCAATTTCTCATAACACAATGTAAAGCTACTTTTCACAGCCACCTTCAACATTTTGTCTATAGTAACCCCATTTATATACACTGTGAACCACACCACCACGTTGAATGGAGACAAGGAATAAAGAACACAATCCAGATTATCCCTGAACCTTTAAATTTTTTCCCACCCACTAGTTCTTGCTTTGACATTTGAAATTAAGCATCAAGCAATCATGAAAAGGTTACACATGAACAACCGAGCTAAGATAGTGCCATACCCAGAAATTCTTTTTCTTCTTGTAATAAAAATATTAAAAAAAAAAAAAAAAGTTATTGCAAGTCATGGAAAAATGAAATTAACCTAAAGGATGAGTGACACCAGTTGCAACTGCAACAGCAAGTCCGCTTGTACCGAAGTGAGAAAGAATATGAGATGGCGTAGCCGACCAAATCTGCTTCTCTTTGACTTTGACATTAACAGCACCTGAAGAATCCAATTAACACATCAGTATCAAAATTTTCGTCTCATTTAACGGGGCATAACCGTCAATAACGCCAACGATACGAAACATAAATTTCATTGATCCGAAAAAAGATAATTATCTGTAAAGTACATTAGATTCTAAGTTTATTTAATTTTCTTTATCTCCGTCTTCTCGGAAAACGAAGAACGACGAAGATCAAATAGAAAATCGGAACTTACCGGAAAGCGAAGAATCAGCGCCTATTCTCTCCATTGCTTCCTGCAGTTTAATGTCCTGTCGGAGAAAGAAATTAGTGAGGATATGAGGTTGTTTTAAGAATCACTTTAACCGTTTTCCTTTATTCAATGGGTAAACGCCACGTGTAAATATTTGGAAAGGAATAAATTAATTCTTCTTCTATTGTCGGATATTTTTCATTTTCATTGTTATCATTCCATATTCCATAAGCTTAAAATGCATGTCAAGACAAACTCATATGATATTGTCACTCTTTTAAGCTTAGACACGACCAACATTACATAAGTAGAAAAGATAATTTCATTAATATATATATATATATATATATTTGGGTCAAAATTTCCGAATCAAATCCATTTGGTTCTCATAATGTAAATTCTAGGTTGCTTTTGTTTTAATACAATACCATTATTTTATTCAATATTTTATTTCAACAAATATTAATAATACACATTTTTTCAACAATATTACTATTCAAATTCTATCTTATCAATACACATTTTTTCATAAATGTTATTTAAATATTATTCAAATTCAATCATATTTTAACAAATATCAATACACATTTTTCCATAAATATTATCTAAATACTATCCAAATATTACTCATCCACTATTTACCACTATTTATCAAATACCACTATTTTAAATACTACTAGAAAACTAAACAAACTAGCCCTTAATTATTTTGTTGATGACACATTAAAATGGTGACTCAATAGAATGGAGAGTAAATTTAAGGGATTTTATTATTTTTAGAATAGTAGGGGTGAAATTGAAATTTTAAGGAACTAAAGGGGTAATAAAATTAACTAACAGTAGGCGGTTTTAGTTATTTCGGAAACAATAGGGGTTTATTTATTATAAGATAACCTCAGAGGGTTACCTATATATAAGTATGGTTTTTGTCGATTAGTGAAATGTTTCTGTAATAGTAATTGGTTCACTCTTTCTCTCTCTGCTAGGGTTTTTATTTTTTCTTAACACACTTCGTTGATTCTTGCTATAGGGGTTTTGATCTATACTCGGTTGTAAATTGATCTACACAAAGCCATGCCTCGGTACGTTCTTTTAAGTTTTTGATGTCTGATTATGAACGATTTTATATTTATCTAATCGCGAGTTCTTACGCATTTTTTTTTTCATGTTGTTTATACTAATTCGCAGGTATTACTGTGACTATTGCGACACATATTTGACCCACGATTCTGTAAGTGGCTTTGGTTTTTCACAAGTTCACTTTTAGAATTGATGTTAGTGAGCATGATTCAAATTTTCTTATGACATTCGATTTTATTAAAAACTTGCGCTTGCCTTCGTTCGTACTATTTGTGCGCATGTTGTGCCTTTTATCTTCCAAGTCATCTAACTGGGAACATCCTACTAAACTGATGATTCTTGCTGTCTTTTTCAGCCATCTGTCAGGAAGCAGCACAATGCAGGCTACAAACATAAGGTATTGTACAAATGTGTCCTATATCTAAGTGTAATGCGCCACTTTATTTTGCCCTAATTAAGTATTCATTTTAGGCAAATGTGAGGAGCTACTATCAGCAGTTTGAGGAGCAACAAACCCAAAGTTTAATTGACCAGAGAATCAAGGAACATCTTGGCCAAACTGCTGCATACCAGGTTGGTGCTGCTTACAATCAGCATGTAATGGCTCAGAGGCCCCGCCCGCCTGTTCTACCAACACCTGTTATGCTTCCTGGAGGTGCTCAGTTAAATCCAGCGTTACTCCCAGGGATGAGGCCTCCTGCTCTACCAAGGCCAATTCCTGGTCCTCCAGGTAAAGTGGGGCTAAAATATATTCTGACTCCTTGCCAAACATGTATTGATCCATATGGGAACGCATTTTGCATGTGAACACATATTTTATAACTTGATTGTTGGTGCCCACATCCTTGCTTATTGATCTGGCAGATGTCTTGTTGCTGGCTGTTCCTGCTGTTGGTTGATGTCATACTTCGGTAACAAATCTGTATAATGATGGAGAACTTATAGATTTTTCCTATATCAGTTACAAACCATGTTTATCTTGATGTTAATAAATCATTTACTATTGCCAATTCTCTTCTTCGAACTTAATTATCTTTCTTTAAGGAATTATTACTGGCAGCACCAGTTTATTGAGTGGGGGTTTTGCTTGAGTAATTAGATACAGAGACCATTTGATAGGCTTATTCAATTTTTGGCTCCTAGATACTTAGGTTATAGGTTTTCTCTTTTGATCTCCTTGTGGACAGCTAGTTGACCTAAATGTACATCTTTTGATAAAAAATTCTTTATTTCCTATTTAAAAAGAATAATTGGTAGTATCAATTTAATCATTTGATTGGCATGGGGTTGTTAGAAGGTTCATTTGACATGGATTATGGTGGATTGCTTTGTTTATGAAAAATAGGGCTGCCCCTCTCTTTACTCAACTGGTTTTTTTTTCTTCCCCTTTTGTTTCTGGAAAGGTAACTGTATTATCCTAGGTTTTTTTGACAGACATGTCAAAAAACCGATGCCTGTTGACTTCCCATTTTAGAGTTTAATGCTTGTAATTTTTGGTTACCATCTTATAATGTATTTTCTGCATGTTATCTAATCATGTGGCGGCAAGAATGCATGGATTTGAATCATTCTGATGGTGTTAGCAGGTTATGTGTCTGCTCCAGGTATGCCACCAATGATGGGACCACCTGGTGCTCCTCCTGTACCTGGTCAACTAAATGGTCTTCCTAGACCTCCTTCTGTGCTTAACCCAGCAGGAGTTCCTGGTATTGCCGCGCCACCTGCTTCAGCCACTGGAGCCCCTACCATGGTTACACCTTCACCGTATCAAGCAAATTCATCTGTTCCAACGAGCGGTGGGTTTGATGGTTTTAATGCCAATGCCCAAGCTCCTGAGTCCAATCATTAGTATGGTCCAAGCCGGTATGTTTTGCTTCTCCACCAAAATGGAGGATCTTTAATGCAAGTATGCCTTATACATGGAATCTTTTGTGATTAATGACGTGCTGTATCATCGTTACTGCAATGAAATGTAAAAAAAATAAATTATAATAGTGCTCTTTGACTTGAGTATGTATGGAATATGAGACAGTATGATAACAAATTTGGGCAATTTATGACAAATGAACAAATTGTGTTATGTTTGGTCACTTTTTTTTGAAGTTTATAGAGTTTCCATGCAATAACTTTTCCAAAGAATTGTCCACAGCATGAAGTGCAACTTTGAAGTGGATGACTGACTGGGTTCTAAACAGATCTGTTTAAATTATGTCAGGATCAACTTCCCTTAGGCCACTTACCTGGGATGTTGAATCTTACACATTTCTTTTCTAATAAGATTTGTATGGTTTGACAAGAGTTCCTAATTTAGACTTCAGAAAACATGTAGAAGGTTAAGAAACTTTTTGGAAACCGAAAAGAAAAAAGTAAGAACTAGATGTTTACATGTTTTGTATATCAATACTCTTTAAAAGCTTCAAGTTCTGATTTCTGTTCTTTTGTTGCCTTTGAGGATTTAAGACAAATAAAAGCTTTTCTGATGTTTGGCTTTTCAATTATTTTTTTTAATGATGACTACATTTGGAACACTTATTATATTGTAAATGACACTGCTTTTTTTGCAGGGAGTCTAACTAGCACTTTCACTGCATGATGTATGACTTGGGGTTCTGGATATGTTGTAATGTGCCCCCAGAGCTTGGAATGCAGCCCAAAATGGTTGTGAATTTTTGTCATTTTTGTAAACATTAATGAAATGTCATCGAACCCATGTAGTTCTGTTGAAAGGTTGTGAAAAATTTCTATTCAATGTGATTTGACTACAGTGGCAGAATATGAATAGAAGTAGTTTGAGACTAATACAAGTAATTGCTGAAACTGATGGTTTCGGATTTTTGTTTGTTTTACTCGGTAGATATTGTTAAGTCGAAATGGTGCTTCTACCTTTGTCCTATGGAAATATATTGTATATTTATATTAAGCTAGCCAGACCTAGAAAAGATTTCACTTGTATATTATTGCACTTCACTGCTGGTTGGCAAGTTTTGTATGGGTAGATTGTCTCCTTGTAATAGGAATGTTTTTCACTAGAAGACCATTTTGAGAGTAAGAAGAATAATAATACTATACTTAATACGAATCTTTATATAGACAGTCGACATGGTAGTTGTTACGTCAAGTACTTTTAAAATTAAAAAAATATATATTTTATGTTAATATAGTATTTTTTTTTTTTTTTTTGAGAAATATTTATGTGACAAATGGGCGATGTGACACATCTATCACCCGTGATAGTTAGTAAAAATTTAAAATAAGTATAGTATTTCTTTAAAAATAAAGAAACATCTTGATCTCTTTTAAGAATATAAATAAATAAATATATATATATATATATATATATATATATTCTAATTGCCATTCTAATTGCCATGAACCCATAACGGTTGGAGTTTACAAGACAAGACGATTGGACTTGCACCACACGCTAACAAAAAGATGTGAAAGGTCGCCATCGAGTGTTTTACATTTACAATTTTACGAACTTCCGTTACAGGCACACATCTGTCCTCAGCCTTGTTCTGGTTTGACTCCTATTGGCATGATTCTTGAAGAGCTGATTTCTATAAACAAAATGCAAATATATATTAACAAAACCAAACAATTGATTCACCTTCACAACTCCAAAATCATGAGAAAAATTCCAAATGCTATTCAATAAACGATTGATTCTTGCAATGCAAGTTCTGACCTCTCAAATTCCAGTTTCTGGATTATTATTCCATTCAGTATAAGTTCTGAAGTATACACCGCTATTCCTGTAGTAAGAATAGACCAATAATTTTTTACTTTAACATTTGAGTAAATTCTTTTATTTAAAGAAAAATGGGGGAGTTGTATTACCTTTATCAAGGAGAGGAACACAGATTGCACGATCTTCTTCACAAGAAAGAATGAATAGATTATCTGGGATGTTTGCAGCAGAAGCAGATATCTGACTTATCTCCACTACCTAAGTAGTAGGAACAAATATCAAGCACATTAAAGGTGCTACAAATTGCTCTACTAGATCACTACTAGCCATTGAGTCACAAATTTTTGGCAGATTCACAAACCTGGCCATGGACTGCCTTGACCAAGCTACTCATCATTTCTTTAGGAGGTTTTATGTTTGGGGTTACGAATACACGCCGGCCCTGTTCATATCATCATTTTCAGTCTCTCTAACAAAATAACATTTTAGTTATATTTTATTTTGAATCAACCAAAAATATTGACACTAGCTTATGCACAATCACCTCTAGAAGTGGATGCTGGCTTGCACGAGCAACCGAAACAGCCATGCTAAATCCAATTTCTTTCTCCTTTTTGGCATCCCTCAGGATGTAATTCTTCTCATCTATTAAACACCTTGCTTGTCCACAGCTCTCCAGCCATAAATGTGTCACCACTGGTTTACCAAGAGCAATGGCTTCCAACATATTCCTTGTACGCACAAATCTATCTGCTATAAAGTGTGTGGCATCCGTGGGACATGTTGCGGTGGAAATGCCAAGCCGTGCCGAGATCTGCTGGAATCAAAAGGAAATAATAATAACAATATATATACATATAAGTGATCTTGCTGCTGATTGAAAAACCAAGGATGTTGTAAAAAACACCTTTTTCTGTTGCTTGATTACACTGTCATCCAAATGATGGCTAAACAAAACACGAACATGTGCCATATCCTTTCGTCTTCTTAAATCCTTCCATGTGAAATTGGGTACTGACTCAGGGATACCTAATTTGATAAGCTCTTTCAAGAGGGAGGATTTGGGTAGGTTTTTATTAAAGGGTCTTTTGTGATATTTAGAAGAAAAATAGTTGGAAGTTGCGACGTTCATAAGATTGGTACGGTTAGTGGTAGTATATCCTGAACTCGAGAGCTCAAGGTTCTTATTTGGCGAAACACCAAACTCCCTGTTCTTTTCTACACCATTGCTAAACAAACCAAAGTCCATTTCATTTACCTCGCTGGATTGCATGAATGCCATTTTTCTATCACGCTCTCCACTAAAGGTTTCCTTTGTTACTCTATTGTAAGAAGAGGTTCTGTGATTGTCTTCCGTTATTCTCTCACTTTTGGTACAATAACTTTTGTCTACATTCCCACCTAGTGTTCCTAAAGGAACAGAAATGTCATTGGATTTTGAATGACTTCGCACTTTCCGCAATGTTCTTTTCCCTCTGCGGTGGCTCCATGTAACTAATTTCATACAACTGGTTGAAGCACTTAATTCTTTGCAACTTTCCTCCTTTTTATTTAAGTTGCTGTCTCTAGCTTCAGCTGATGAATCTGCATACAATTTAGGACATCTTTCTCTGCCACTCACAACTTTTGTAGGATCGGCCACTAATCTACTCCTCTTTCTCCTGTATTTAAGGATGCCATCATCTGTCTTTTGTCCTGGATTATCTGATTGATGATAGGTCCTTTTCAATATATCTCCAGCCAAAGACGGCCTAGTTTCCTGGTCAACACATGAAGTAGTCTTAAGCTCCTTCTCTGCTTGTCCCTTGCTGAGTGAGATACGTTCACCTCTTGTAGGATCAGCCACTAATCTACTCCTCTTTCTTCTGTATTTAAGGATGCCATCATCTGTCTTTTGGCCTGGATTATCTGATTGATGATAGGTCCTTCTCAACATATCTCCAGCCAAAGATGGCCTAGTTTCCGGGTCAACACATGAATAAGTCTTAAGCTTCTCTTTTGCTTGTACCTTGCTGAGGGAGATACATTCAACTGAAGTTGTTGAGCTCTGGTAAATTTCACCATTATTGTTCCTACCCACAATTTCATCTTCTTGTCTTTGCTCCATAAGCGTAGGTCTTCTGCCAGGACTTTCATTGGAGTTGTCAGAATTCCTAGATTTAAACTGTTCCCCGATCAATAACTTGGTCCTCTTCATATTTCTCATTACTGCCAACTCTCGACCCGGCTCCTGATCGGTAGATTTCTTACAGGATTTTCTAGAAGAACGCTTTCTTCGCCTTGACTGTCTTTCAGTGCCTCTTAAATAGCAGCTATCAGTCTTAGGAAGAGAAGTTTGTTCTGCACGACCTTTCCTTGCTGTTAGACCTTTTAAAGAGTCGTCAGTGATGTTCAGTGGATCTTGGTAAGCATCAGAGGCAATGCAACCAGCAAATGGCCCATTTGATAAGGCTTCCATCGCTTCAGCAGCTATTTGAGTGTTGAATCCTACATCACACACGTCTGGAGCGTCCAACTCCTGCTCTGATGATTCTCCATGCATCTCCTTATTGAATCCTTTAACACAATTATTTTCTAGATTTAATTTAGATACCTCTTCTATTCTACAAGTCTCTTTTGGGCTGTGCTCTACAAACCTTGAATCTGAATAAGTTGAAAATGCTATTTCCCTGTGAAGGTTTAAAATCTCTTTCTTCTCGGCAATCTTATTACCTGAGATGTTACCTTCTTTACTGTTAAGATGCCTAGGCTTATTACGTCTCGTAACAGATCTCTGCCTAAAACCTCCAAATTCGAAAGGAGTTTCTGTCCTCTCGCTAAAGACATCATCCTCTAGACGCTGATCACTATCAGCCCATTGAAAGGTTTCAATTTTTGCAAATGAGGTTGCTCTAAATTTCATTCTCTTGGCCAAACTTTGAGGTCCCTTTGCACTTGAAAGACGAGGAGATTTCTCCCTGACTGTCTTTTTGATGTCAAGTCCAGGAGAGAATTCGAATTCCATCTTCTTAGATGACAGGAATTGATCCAAAAATTCAAGAGCATTTGCTTGGGACGACTCTTCATATTCCTCATCACCACTATAGCAAGAGAACAACTGAGGAAGCTCTTTTTGCTCATCACTCCTCTTAACATGAACTCCACATCCTTTGTTCCCTTCAAGTAAATACATAGTAATATTGAGTTCCAGCAGATTCATATTGATTTTGCAGGAGCAATAATCAAGTGCCAAAAGAAAAACACCCAAACATATATTTAAATAATACTACAAATACAATTTACAAATTTCTCAAATTAAATTAATTAACACTGACCGATACTACAATGCTGATGAGCACAAGTCGCAGCCATCTTCTGCAAGTTTAATGAGTTACCATCTGGTAACCCATTGAAAACCCTCACCGTTTTGCTTGTACAAACACCTTCATCTTCACTATCAAGAACAACTTTTTTCTCGTGCTCAGATATTGAATGGAGTCTCATATCCTCGTTACAATCAAAATCATCCACCACTTGAGTGTCAAAATTAAGTTTCTCCAACTGGGTCTCAACTAACGGACTATCAAGAACCATAGTATCTTCAAACTGCTGGTATTCATTTCCATTCCCACCTTCCATTTCATCTCCTAATTTTTAGTATTCGAAAAAAGAAACCATTAGATTAAACTTAACAACTGATTTAGCACCAAAACAAATGAAGATATTACTAAAATGGAATAAAAATAAAATTACCACGAGGTTCTGATGGAGATGAGCGAGAGTGCGAGTAAAATGGATGAGTGTTAGTTTGATCAGCCATGGAAGAAATTTGAAACTCCGCCGAACTGATAAAATTTTCTTTCACATCAAAAACAGAAAAGGTGCTTTTAAATTCATGAGAAAACCTAGAATGTAGGAAGAATAGTAATTTGACGAATGAAATGAATCATTCAAGTTTTGTAATGAAAACTTTTCAGCGCAATAATTTGGAGGGAAATACTCATAGTCTTTATTTGAAAAAAAAAGTTTATATTTTCCAAATAACCGTTTGGGCATTTGGTCTAGGGGTTTGATTCTCGCTTAGGGCGCGAGAGGTCCCGAGTTCAATTCGGAATGCCCTAAGCCTTTTTGCATCTTTTAATTCCTACGGAATGGATCTGACATTGCGGTTTATGAGATGAATGATATAAAAATAGAAGATGCCTTTTTTGAAAGAAATTTTATTTAATGGTGGTGGGTAAATCAATCCAATTTAAGAACTGCATTGAATTAAATTTGCAGCTAAATTAACAAATTGTCTATTGAAAAAGGAAAACTTTTGTAGCAAAAGATATTTAATAATATTATTGGAAAGAAGAGTTATTAATATAAAGTTGGGTAGGGCTTTGATTTGAAGTATGAGTGGTGATAGTTGTCAGTAGATTTTTTTCATGTATTGGTGAAATAGTTGCTAATGTTTCAATGCTGCATTATTTACTAATTATAAATGTCAGCATCAGA
>WYDK02000059.1:5933100-5955979 GCA_009867345.2 Toxicodendron radicans
AAATTCTGGTCTTGTTCTTTGCTTGTTTACATTGCTTGTTACTGTTCATTGCTGGATATTTAAGCCACGTACACATCCGTTCCGGTTCCGGTCACGGTCAACTGGATCTCTCTGGTTGGTGTGAATTTTCGCATCAACATCTTATTTTTATCCCGATTTTACTCTTAATAAAATGTATGGACACAAGTGCTCTCATATTGTTAACAAATAACAAATAAACGAAACTTGTAAAATAACTTATTTGATCTCATCAATTAATGAGATCAAAGAAGTTATTTGGACATAAATGCCCTATTATTATTGTTATTATTATCTCATTAATCTTGTAAAGGGTATTTCAGTTAAACAATATTTAAGTATTTTGTAATTATTGTCAACCAAATATATTAATTATTTATATCACCCATACGAACTAAACACAATAATATTTTATACCTATTAATCTTTAAGATTATCTATCTTTTTGGTAATAAAATACTTTAGAACGAAACGCAGTGTAATTGGTAAGTAATATAACCAACAACTAATCCCAATTCCCATGTTCTAACAACGTCTTTAATTATCCTAAAAGATTAAAAATACAAAATTTTAATTAATTAAGTACTTAATATATCATGGGCATGAGATTTGATGTCACTTAAGTGGGACCAATAAATCAAGTATTTCACCTAAGGCCACTTTATGTGATCCACAAATAATCCCATTTAACTATGTTTTTAAGACTTTAAGTAGCCTAAAACCATAAAATACAAAATTTTAAATATATCACAATATCTAGAAATAGAAATAATGTGTGTATATATATATATATATATATATATATAATTGTTAAAAATCATTTTGTTAAGTTTAACATGCGCAAACCTTTTAAAGGTCAAGACAAGACTACCCAATAATAAATATGAAGTAGGTATTGATCTACGTCTATACAGTTACATTGAAGAGTACATGTGCAGTTGTGAGTGAACAGAATCCTCACGGGATAAATTTGAAGTTCATGTGTCACACACACCACCGCTTAATACAAAAGGAAGGGCCCGGCCAGCACAGTGTTAGGCTGTTAGCATGTGAAATTAAATTATGAAACGACAGGGATATGAAATGACACAATTGAAAACTTTCCTGTACAGCTCCTAGTATGATACAACTACAAGGGCATTGAAAACGTCATGTTCCTATTAACTAACCAGACAAGTTTCAACACTTCAAGTGATCAATGGTACATCATTCAATCAGCATTCTAAAGATATATAAATGATTCTCGATTTAGTTGAGATATGTCATCCCCAAAAATTCAACGTTTCTTATGACAATGCACCATGTCCATGGATACAGTTCCAAAAAAATCTCAATTACTGCTAAGAAGATTATCAGCTGGACCAGTATGATCCCAAGGAAATTCTCTCAACATGCCCCGAACAATCATGAACAACCTGGAGGGAACAGAAAATTGCAGGGGTCCTCTTTAACCTCACCTAACACCAAACTCACTATACTTCCTCACCGTTCACCAATCAGATCTCAATCCATGATCTTGATTCTTGAAAGAAAGTTTCCAATATATATGCTGCATGATGTAATGGTGTATAAGAAATCTTAGCCTTCAAAGTAAGTATTGACACTTTATAATACAGTGGCCTATGATGAAAATGGCATACCATTGTTAACATGCATCACATTTCTTGGTGACATTCAACTAAAAGTGCATCTATTTTCATTTTTTTTAATGACTTTAATGCATTTTGCTTTCATTACAGACATGCGACGAGGTCCAGCCAATTTTAGGCTTTATAGCTTAGATGATCGCTTAGCATACATTACTGAGATAATTTCAAATATTTATTCTTCCAATCCTTTTTATCTTATTATTAACGTGACACTGAGTATGATTTCTAAAGTAGAACTATTACACCAGAGATCAAAATACCAAATGGTCATGAACAGGGGAATTATTGTTCCCTTTGTGACATTAAGTAAATGAATATTAACTACAAAAGGGGCAGGACAGGATACAGTAATAAATCTAGACAGTTACTTAAAAACATTGAACCTGGCTAAACAACTACGAGTGCTCTATGCGCTGGACAATCAAGCTCACTGCTGCATTTGCTGATGAGAATGCACCATGAAAGCTTTCTTGATAGGAAATAGATTCCAGTTCATGAGCCATCTTCAACAAAATCTCACCTAGATCTGTTTGTTTCTCTAACAAAGATTCATAGTATGAGCGAGCAGCAACCTTACTAATCTCCACATTGGTTGGCTCGGGGCAGTACTCATCATCCAACCATTTATGCAATGTAACCCTAAGCCACTCTGATTCCTGCACACCTAATAATTAGTGTGACCACAATACAATTAACTCTCCACATATACTTTTTTTTTTTTCTTTTTCAACCACAAATTCCTAAACACGAATGTGTCCACGAGCATACACAGACAATAGTTGAAAATTAGCAATCCCCAGGGAGGATATAAATGTTTTATCAATTAATTCCATCCAATTAAACCAGAGGTAGGTGGCACTGAGCCCATGTTGAAAGAGAAATTTTTAAGATATTCGTATAAAATTAAATTAGAGGCAACCAAAAGAAATAAAAGCATTTATAGTAATGTAATTGAATGAAAATTTAAACTGAAAAAGAAAGAAACCTCTAAAGCTTTGGAAGGGAGGAGCCAATGGTCTGGCACGCTAAGTTCTTGAACCGGGGAATCTGGGAGTTGCTGCTCTTCATTGGATGGTGGAGTTGAAGAAAATCCAGAAGATGTAATGGTGGGTAAACGTAAAGATGGTTTTAACGGAAAGTTTGGTAGAGAGGAGATGGGGAAATGAATAGGTGGATGGATTATTGAGGTTGAGTTTGGGATGATTGCAGTGGATGCCCAAGACATAACTAGACATTTCATATCTTTGCTTATTTGTTGAAAGATTTTTAGGAGGGAAATTGTTGATGTCGGGAATCAGGGGTGGAATCTGATATGATTCTGGATAAGGAGACCATCGTTAGGGTTAAGCATGAGCCTGTGACGACATGAAATAGCGCCGTTTTATTTGTTCTAAATTAGTTAAAAAAATTTTCACCACAGAATTGTACTATTACTGAGTCTCTCCTACCTAAGGCCTACTGTACTTTCGTTAATTGAATAGTAGATGTGTAAAAATAACAATTTTGTTCCTTATGAGTTCCGAATTCAAGAAAATATTTCTATGGTTATTTAAAAGGCACATCTCTAATTATATTGTTCACTGAAAACAGAGAAAGTTTATAATTATTTTCCACATCTTAGTAGTGCCAAGTGTGTTTCTTTCTTTCTCAAAATATAATATTTGTATTTAATAAATTTTGTATTACTTTCAAGTAGCTGGAGGAGCAGTCTTCATCATCGCCACCATGAATATCTAAATAACAGTAAACTGAAAAAAAAGTTTTGGCTTGGTCATACCACGGAATCGGATAATTCCAGCAACATCACAACTGAGAGTAGAAAACCACCCAAATAACTTAGAGCCAATGTAGAAGATAGTAAAATGATTCATATTAAGTAGACAAAACCACCTTTATTTAAAAGAAACATATAGTTATTTATTTTGTTGTCTGATATGATATAAAGCACTCAAAAACCTGTTTTCACACATTAAAATTTGCATACGATTGCCTCCTAAGAACAACAGTTAGGCCTCACAATTTTAGGTACATATAACTGCATTCATATAAAATGCTTTGATATATGCAAATCTGCACAATTGACCTCAATTGCTATGAAGGAGGTGTTGGATTTGGTGAGCTTGCCTCAGATGTCTTCCTTTGGGCATATCAACATTCGTCGTACCGCACACACAAATTCCCTGCGCTTATAACATCACACAACAAATCAATACAACGCTAAATTTTCACATCAACGTCCAACGACGAACACAATAACACTAGGTTTTGCTACTTAACTGCCATGGGTAGTCTCCAGCTACCATCATGTCCCCTTCATCATCCATGTAGGTAACATGCCACCCGCTACTTCCATCAATCAGACTTCCCTTGAAATCAAACTTCTTGTCAAGCTCACACAGGAGTTCTTCATATCCGTCAAATTGTGTAAGATCAACTGATCTTCCAAGAACAGTTCCATACTTGAGCACCTGGAACATAAGCAGACAGGATTCTTCCGATTACTACATGAAGAAAAAGTAAAATCTACTGACCCATGCGAAGGGTGCTTATGGAAGCAACTTTTAAGTAATTAAAAATGTTATGGTGGCCTGACTTCATACACTTGCTGCTATAAGGAAAAAATTAGTTATCGGCCAACTGTCCATGTAGTAGGTATACTCGTGTCAAATATCGATCATTGGCACGCATAAAATTTCAAGAACTATGAAGTAAATAAACAGTAATCTAAATATTTACTCCTGAAGCATCTGTTCCTTTTAAGTTGCTTCTAAACTCACTGCAAAGTTGTACCTTGGTGCAACTCCTGAAAGAAGAGCAATTCTTGCATTGCATTTCTGAAGGGTTGCCAGATACACTCTTAGATAGGTCTGAAACCTGGATGGTTTCAGAAACACTTGACTGAGATGTTGGAGGGATAGAACCATGACTTTCAAGCTCAATGGAATTGGCAATTACTTGTGGTGAAGGGAGCTCCGGTGGACTACATTTTAATAAATCGACTCCAAAAAGCAAGTATCTGCCGCCACCATTTGGTTGGGCAAGTGGAGTTCCATTTTCATCCTTGAGTTCCAAAGCCCTCAAATCCTGAGAGCCGGAACTAAGAGAGTTGACATCAGGAACTGACAAGTTTTTGCTTAATACAGCATTGTCATGAACTCCATAAGGTGCGATCATTGTGGGCCAGTGATTAGGAAGACCCGAACTTACTATGCTTCCACCGGGACTTGACTCTGCACTGCTGGGACCCCGATAAAATGGATAATGCATTGGAAATTGCAGCTTATTCTCCGGCCCTAATTGCATATGGGCCCAATGTGGATTTCGTGGGGGAACAAAATATGGTAATAATGGTGGTTTTAGTGCGCCCAATTGCTTAACACCTGTGATCCTGTTTTCTTGACCTTGAAAGACCCCTGAAGGAATTTGAGGTAATTGCTCAGCTTAACTTTCCATAAAAAAAAAAAAAGATTGCTAAAGAGAGTGAGATATTAGGTAAGGACTGCTGACCATTGCTAACAAAGGACGATAATCCAGGTGATGTTGCATTAGTTGAACGCAGCCTCTTTATGCGGGGTAGAACAGAGGCAGGGTTCCTGTTAGTGCATTCTATCATCGGCTCAATGTTCCAAGGTGAAACCCTTTCTGGGCGCGTTAATGTATCTGATCTGACATCCCATTTTACCTAAGAAGTTAAAATAACAATAATAAGCAGAAAAATAGCGATACAACAAAGTGATTGTTGATCAACATCTTGCATGGCATAAAACAACCGCTTACCTTGAGACGCCTCCATTCAGAATTAGGCCACCTATTTTGATCAATATCTCCGGTGCCAACAATAGTGCCAAATATTCTGGTTCAGGAAGTTACTATGTTAGTTCGGAGAAGCAAGAAAGACGCTTATTTCAAGATAACCAAAAATCTGTTAAAATTACTTTTACTAATCAACTCATTCATCATTGCACTTTAAGTCATAGAAGCCTTCAACAAGTTTTTTAACAGGTTGTACTACAGATTACAGTGTTATTCCACTCCACTGGTAAATGCAAGAACATAAAGTGAATTTAATTATAAAAAGTGAGAGCTTGAGGGTCAAAAAGGCGTGGTTTGCACCTCTGTTCTGCATATTCTTCATCTTCAATTGCCATTCTAAATCTTGTCCCAACAGAATAGTTGATTTCAGCAAACCTCATGTATTGATCAAATGGTACGATGAATTCAGCAGGGCTTGACCTGCAAAAGTTGAATCAACAACATCTTGTTTGAATTCTGTAATATCAGTACAGGACAGTTGATCTTCTACACTTATTTATTTTTTAAATTTTTTGCTGCACTAACCCAGGAGCGATCTCCAACTTACCAAGGACGGTAGTAGACAGTAAACATCGTCCCGGTAGAAATGGCATGGAAAGCACTGGCAAGTATCCCATGTTGCATACTAGGGCCAGATATGACTGACGTTGGCATATTGTTCTGTAGTTTCATTGTGCGGCGAACACCGACACGAAGTTCCCCATTTTCTCCTCTGAATACAATTATAATCATTATTACTCCACATATCAGTAGAATCTTTTAACCAAAAACAGCTAAATGGTACAAAAGTTCATCTAAACTATGTTTAAAGCCAACACGATGTACACAAACATGTATATGACATGACTTGTTCCTGCACATATAATATACCAAATCGAAAAGAAAATGTATGCATGGTGTTGGCACATGATAAGACCGTGATTTAAGTGTCCATATGTTATAGTCTCCATGAAATGCAAATCAAATGGCAAAGTTGTATGTGTGAGCAAGAAGGGTGAGAGAGCGCGGAACCTAAGGAAGATACATGCATCTCCAGCAAAAAGCTTTTTTGAAGTCACAAATATACTCCAACCACTGGTAAGCAAATGTCGCTTTGGCTGACCTACATTTATTGCAGCAAAATGAGCAGCAGTTAAACTAAGATATGTACCACATTAATAGGGAAATTACATATGGTTAATAAAAGAAAAATGAAGTAGAAGTGTTTTCCACATTGCATAGAGTCATCATTATAAATGTGAAATCAACTAAAATAGTGAAAACTATGGTCTTTGACGAAGAAATAGGAATGGAATTTCGTCTAAAATACAGCAGTGACTTCTGTCAATGAATGCGAGTAAACTGATCCAATTTCAAGGGAACATCCACATTGTTTTTTCAATGCAATGAACAACTAAAAGTAATGGTCCTCTTAATTATTCCTGGCAAAGGTGTTTTAAGTCGATTGAAGGTGAGGTTTAAGTACCACGATATATATGCCGAAAGCGCCATTCATACCCATGCAAATCCTTTGCAACTAGTTCCTGTGCTGGGGGATCCTTTCTCATGTCCTGCAGCATATACCATGTGTCAATGCACTGGGGCTTAGCCAAATCATTTGATGCATTCTAGTAATACAAGTGATCCCAGACAGAAAAAGACTTCGATGTAGGATTCTAAAAGTACAGAACACTGGCGTGATGCCAAGGAATTGTTTGTTGTATTTCATTTCCATCAAATGATTTAACTAACTGCCAGATTGGCAAGATTACGGGATTCTATAATGTTAGTGGACACGAAAACAAGAGAAGCCCAAAATGAGCCTAAGCAGCTTTCCGATGCATACCTCCTGTGGCCATGAAACTTTTAGAAAGTAATGAGAAGAATTTACGAGGAGAATACTAACCAGGGGTGGAAGGCACTCATCAGCATGTCGCTTTGGAACAGAGAATCCACCATGTGTGCTGGTATCAGAGGGAGTGAGTTTCTTGCTAAAGGAACACACATTAATTTTTGAAGGCGAAGGCAGAGAAGTCGCATCTTCCAAGCTTGGCTCATCTTCCTAAAAGGAACCATCACACATGTATATGTTACATGTAGGAACCCACATGTATCACGGAAGCATTTGAAAACAAAATACAAATGAGTCATTTCAAGTGAAATTCGCATAGTTATTCGATTAAACATTGACATAATAAAATTATCATTGCTTTTAGAAAATTTTGAGGATCATCTAACCAGGAATGAGGTGGCATTAATTTTTAAAACTTGAATATAACCTTTATTTGCTTACTCCCCAAGAAATAAAAGTAAAGATACCGTTCAACAGTCAAAACAATAACGTCTGAGACCTTCAAAACTTCAGTAACTAATTACCTCTGGCTTTGGAAGCAAAGTAATTTGAGCAAACACCTCATCTGTACCAGCTTCAGCCTGCAAACCAACAACAAATTAACCATCAAGAAAATGATGAAAAAGAATATATATTTACAAAGTAACTTTCTATGTACTAAAACCTTGAAATTCAAGTGATACATTGTTTAGAGTATTGTTGGTTATGGTGATATTATATGGATCAAACAGAAGTTTAAAAGAAAAAAAGGATGTGCCTTTAGTTGAACATAGACAACTTCACAGAGAATCTTTGGAGGGACATTGTAAATGGGCATGTCCATTTTACCATCTTCGGTCATGTATGCCTCAACCTGAAATAGATTTGAAAATACATATATATTAAGACCAAATACCAAAAAAAAAAAAAAACAAAAACAAATTCATGAACTGCACATATGGGATGTGTTGGTGACATAGGCTCTTGAATGAAATCATCCCATTGTCCTTTAGATAGAAGTTTTGTGAGTAACAAATATAATTATAACTAAAACAAAATATATTTATCTTATTTATGCCATTTTAGGAATACATAACATTACAGTTTGGCAAATAAGTCATGATTTCTGTTTAGGATTTGTAATTAATGACTCAACTATTCTATGTGAAACAACCTGGAACCATTTCAACTTTCTAGACCATTTAACAAGAAAACCAAGCCACTAGGTTTCATACAGATTCATTAAAAAAAGGAAATTTGCAACAGAGCAAGATACAGGAAATAATAGAAACTGTTACCTGTTCAATATGACCTTGAAGAAAATAGTAAACTTTGTCCCCAGCACGTGGAACATAAACAAGTGGACCAGCGCATGCACGCCATAGTTCTGTAAATAGCTCATCTTTCCCACCTGAAATCATCACATTTTTGTGACAACCGGCGAGAGACTATTAACTCATAGTTTTAATTAGTTAAAATAATAAGGAAAAATTAATTAAAGGAGCCTTTATACTAATGAAATGATCGAGTACAAGAATGAAAATCCACTCCACTGATGATTAATTAAGTGAAAATATTAGCAGCCAAATTGGCAGGTCGTGGCCAATATTGTTACAGTTGATAACCAATAAAAGGACCACTTGGTTCTATGACTTCTATGGACAGTGTTAAGCTGGATGCCCACCCATATGATAAAACGCTGCTTCAATGCGTAAACAAGAACCGATATGGAGTTTTTATTGGTGATTCTCATGAAGAAACTGCTCATTACCTCCGTATTATGGGTATTGGGTACTGATGGAAGAGCTTTATCTCCCATTGGAATAGTAATTTCTTTCTCTTCGCTTAAAAAACAGGAAAATATTTTTGAATATGAAACATCGCCATATTCGCTGGAAACCTCATTGTATATATTAACATCAATCACAAACATGCATCACACATGTTTCATTGAAATTGTTTTATCGTTTAAGATGGAAGGAGACAAAGAGTACTGTTAGCTGCCGTTATGTGTACATTAATTTCTTTTTCAGAAGAAAACTAAATAAAATCACAGTGGAATTGGTTTTGGTTCTTGACATCAAATCACCAACTAGTTCGGACTTAAAAAAGAAAAAAAAATCACTGTAATAATAATAATTAACGAAGAAAATAAACTAAGGCGTTACCATGGTTGTGGTCGGAAGGCGAAGCATAGTCCATACGTTTTCTGCTCTGAGCAGCCACCTTATCAGTCCTAAACCCTTTCCCTTCTCCACCCACACCACCCATCTCTCTCTTATTCTCAAAACAAAGTGAATATATATGCAAGAAGAAAATGAAGAAAACCCACAAAGGAAATAAAAAGCAAGCTAGGCTGAAATCAGAGAGAGAGAGAGAGATGGGTGTATAAGAAGACAAAAGAGACAGAAGAATCCTTGAGAATCAGGCGTCCCGTGTCACTTTAGAACACTCAATGTAGCATGCACTTTTATTCTCATCAATTCACTTCACCCACCACCTCGTTCTCTTCCCTTCCTGTGTAGCGTGATTGGTTTATCAATTTTGTTGGTACGTACTAACTGGCAACGTTTATTATGTGTGTTGTGGCGCAGACAATGCCGGGGGTCGATCAGGTGGATATGTTACTGTACACCTTCTGTAGTTCTGATCTCTCTCCCTCTTCTTCTCCGTAGTCTTCTTTTTCTTTTTCTCTGCGGGCTGGCTGGATGGCGATGTTTGCTACTTTGCACCGATATCTTCTATGCGCTACTTTAATGCCTTCATGCACATCCTGACATGCATCATTCTAGGCTTTCCCTATTCACACTATGGTCTTCTCCGCCAATTTTTGCTTTCTTTATATTTACTATTTGGAGTGAAACAAAATGTCACGTTCACAGCCAACTCCAAAGTTAACTTTTGGTTTATTTTGAGTTTAATTGAATTGATTATGATGATGAGTAAAGTTTGTTGGGTTTTAATTACTTATATCTGTCATCTTTAATAAATATAAATTTGAAGAGGAATCTGAAATAAAAGAAATACTGCTTCATTAATTAAAGTTGGTTGCTGCATGGTGTTTTCGTCCAGTATATACAATTACATGTTGAATGATTATTTGTTTAGCAGAAACACATTGCCAGCATGCTCTACATTTGGAATATCAATTCATAATTATATTTATTTTATTAATAATATTGCCAAAATTTACCTATATGAATTAAAACAAACAAGACTGTTTAAATAATCCTAATTTTTATCATTAAATTCATTTGATTTTTAAAAATTGGTAAATAATAAATATTAATTAATTCTAAGAACAGGTTTAACAATTGTAGATGAGTATCATAGTATTTGAGATATATAATAATATTAATTAATCAGAGAAGGGAAAAGAAGCCAGTGGATCGATGTAGCTGACAGTATCAAATTGATTGGTCATACACAGTCGACGAGGAAATTCAATCCAAGTAACAAAAAGCCTAAAGCAATTAAACAGTGAAAACGACACGTATTTGAAACATGGCAAAAGGCGGCTCAGGCTCATCTCTGCCGTACGTTCAACATCGCCGTTAAATATAAAACTAATGATAAGCCAATTGAATTTGAATGGTCTGGTGGTAATAGTCCGAGTCCGACCGTCTTACAAGAAATAGAATAGGTGAAGAAGAGGTCGAGTGACACGTGATGATGGCGTGTCCATTGAAGGTGTTGAGATGGAAGCGTTACGTTTCTTTAGTTTTGGCATGTACTATGATTGTGGGAAGCAGAAGCCTGCATATAAGGTTAGTAATAATAATCCACGGGTTTTGTATTTGTTGGCGATTTAAATGATTCTTTAATTTGTTTCCTTTTGTTGTACCCAAAGCGTTACCAAGTCTTGTTTATCAAACATAAGATTTGAAGTATTTATATAATGCAAGGGAGAATATTTAGCTTTTGAATTACTGTAAATAAGTATGATTATAAGCTAGACAAGCAATTATTTGATTTTTAAGGACACATTTGTAATTCATCTGAAACGAAGCCGTTTTCTTCAGAATATGGGCCGGAAATCTATCTCGACCTAAATCCAAAAAGAACTGGGCTACAGCTATATAGCCCATTTACCCAGATCCAAAAACAAATGGGCTTAAGTTTCGGAGGCACACCATTGGTCAAAAATAAAAGCAGAGAGGCGCCAAATACGAGTGACCTAAATCCAATTTCTTCAATAAGGCAGATGGATAAGGAAAGAACTGCCTGAGCCTACTGAGTCCCGCACTCCAGCTCCTGTAAACAAAAAATTTCTCTTAGTAGCCTGGCCTCTCCTCCATATCAATATGGCCATAGCAATGTCAGTCGCCAATTCCTGCTTCTCTGCGCTCAATTCCACTGTTAAATTCCGTCGCTCCATTTCCTCCCAACGCCGTAACCTCACGTCACAGTCCCTCGCTTCCCTCACTCCCCATCCCGCCAATCAAAACAAAAAAAAATTTAAAAAATCACCATCCCCTTCTAAAATCACCACCTCTGATGTAAACCCTAATTCTTACAATTTCGTTTGTCTTTAATTTTTGGTTTTTTTTTTTAAATTCAGTGAGTTTGTTTCTGTTTCGCAGAGAAAATTTCCCGGAAGATCGACTGATGGTCGACTGGACGTTGGACGTTCTCAATCTACTGCTTTTAAATCTTTTGGCGCGCAAAGGAAAGACAGAAAGGAGCTTCAGCTTCATTCGAAGGAGCAGCAAGTACTCTTTTCAAATTTTTAAGTCTAATTAATCATTTGAAAACACTCTGCTTTTAGTTCTTGAGGTATTTTGTATATTCTCAGGTTGAACCAGGGAATCTTCAAGATGCAGCTTTTCTTAATGCTGTTGTGAAGGTAAATATTTTTTACTTTCTCTTTTATGTGTTAGCATTGTAGTTTTTAATCAGTGGATTTTCTTGTAATTCGGTTTAACCTAAAGAGAGGTCAATGTAATTTTTCCTTCTCTTTTATGGGTTCACACTTTAAGGATCAATCATGTTTTTATTTTCTTCTACTTGTCAATGTTTTTTATTTATTTGTTTTTAATTTCTCAAGGTTTATTGCACCCATACTGCTCCTGATTATTCCCTTCCATGGCAAAAGCAAAGGCAATATACAAGTACTGGAAGGCAAGTTTTCAAATCTTAATTATTGTTCAAGATCAAAATAAATGTTGAAAGAAAATTCAAGAAAAAAGAAAGAGATTGAAGAAGTTCAGTTGGTTCTTTCTAGTTCTTTATTAAACATACTGGTTTATTGCACCCATTATTTTCTAACGTAATATAGTTGGTGATAAAAGCTTAGTTTTATCTTTTGAATTATGTTTTTTCCAGTGCTTTTATGATTGGAGATGGGAAACTTTTGACAAATGCACACTGTGTTGAACATGATACACAGGTAATCTACTCAGTTGCCTACCTTTTGACGGATATATAATATATTAAATGATGTCTGTTGTCTGAACTTCTCTAACTGTACTAGATGCCACTGATTTGGAATCACCATTACCTTCATGAAAAAAACTTTTTAGCTGGAATTTATTCTCTAGTGAAATTACTACAGTATGCATCAGTTAAATGATTCCATAAAGCCTGGTCTCCTATTTCTTACTGTAGGATGCATTAATTTGCAGGATTGTCCTAAAGTGTGTCAGAAACCTGTTTTAAAGAATGATTTTAGGTTTTTTGTTGCTTACTTTGGTTGCCACTAAAAACATTTTTTGTTTAGTGTTCAGAGGAATTTCCCTATGCTGCAGTTGCAATTTTTTGAAAATAAACTCTAACTTTGTAGCTACTGCATACAAGGTCTTGACTGTGAGCGTCAGTCAGACCTATTAACTTTGTATATGAGTTTGTCAAGTATTCATGTAGATTATCAAGTCCATTTGTTTAATTGATTACTGTTTCCTATTGTTGTTGTAATTATTACAGGTTAAGGTGAAGAGAAGGGGAGATGATACCAAATATGTGGCTAAGGTATTTATCCAATAGAAAGACAAACTACTTTTTTGTTATGTTCCCAAGTTTTTCAAAATTTGTAACAGGATTCATGATATTCTGCTGTTTTTCTTGACATCTTTAGATAATCTCTCTGCTATGGTTTGCTTGTTCTCAATGGAATTTGTGGTTTTAGAGGTTTGACTTAATTTTGTTTTTTTTTTTTTAAATTATATCAATGGAAGTGCTTCTTAGTTGCTTCACTTCTGTCATATATATGCTTATATGAGATATTTGGATGTGCTTCGGGATGGGACCTCATTACTTGTGTTTTGTGTCATACATTGATAAACTAAATTGAAGATTCTTTTGATGAGGTTACAGTTTAACTATACACATGGCTTACGGTGTTTTGTTCAAATTTTATTAATTCTTATTCAACCATAATTAGAGTTGCCACTTACTTTCCTTTTAGTGATTCAACCCAGGTTTTAGCCAGAGGTGTTGATTGTGATATAGCTTTGCTTTCAGTAGAAAGTGAGGAATTTTGGAAGGATGCTGAACCACTGCAGTTGGGACAATTGCCTCGTCTTCAGGTTTAAATTATCACTTTCCTTTGTGCTATCTGATGCTCCCTACTTCATCATAGACAATGGAGTAATATGTTTGATAAAATTCTAGAAGTTATACTTGACCACTGATCCAGATCTGAAGTTGAAAAGGATGCTGATCTAGAATTTGTGTAATGTTGAAAAGGATGCTGATCTAGAATTGTGTAACTTCAAATCATTCATAGCTATTACGATATGCTGTGTTTTAAAGTCAGAAATTCCTCATTCATGTGCTGTAAACATCTCTTGGAAAGACTTTTGAACTCCTTCTGTGTTGTTTCTTTGTGATCAGGATGCAGTAACTGTTGTAGGATATCCCCTCGGAGGAGATACCATTTCAGTGACTAAGGGTGTTGTATCACGTATAGAGGTATGATTGATTGACCCCATCAATGTGAATTATACGATGGTTAGTCCACTTTTGTTCTGCCCTTGCATCTTTGATTACATTAGCTATGTCTTTGACCCAGCATGTTGTTAAACAATTAACGGTGTTTAATTTCTCTAATGTTAATTCTTCAGGTCACATCATATGCTCATGGGTCATCTGATTTGTTGGGCATTCAAATTGATGCGGCAATAAATCCTGGTCAGTAGAAATTTGTATGTTTGAACCTCTTTTTGTTTAAAGTTTCTAGTTGACAAACTTTCTTCATGGAACTGGCTAGTTTTTGTCTGCCTTGATATCACTACTCTTTCAATCTTTTCCCCACCTTTTTGTTAAGGCATTATTCTATATCATTGTGATAGCCACTGCTTATACTTGCTAGATTTTAGGTAATAGTGGTGGTCCTGCATTCAATGATCGGGGCGAGTGCATTGGGGTAGCATTTCAGGTAGATTTCTGGCCTGCTGTAACAGAAAATGTGCATCTAGTACTTTCTACTATACTATCTATTGTATTGAATGTGTATATACTGCTGCTTCAATCCAGTCCACTTTAGCATAACAAGGTTTACCTTAGCTGAAATTTCCTGGTGTATCAAAAAATATGTAAATAATTTTCTTTTTATTTATTCTTATCGTATATTGTTTATTACATTAGCTTCCTTGTTCATATTGAGGTATTGTTTTCAATTCCACCAATCTTCGTGTTTTTTACTGCTAATGATACTCTTTATCTTTTGCTCTTGCTTCTGCGAAGATCACACTTTGTTACATGCATTTCTTTTTTATCCCGAATTATTTGTCTACCGTTTTTTTACAAGACACTTCCTCTAGGTTTACAGATCTGAAGAAGTTGAAAATATTGGATATGTGATTCCAACTACAGTTGTATCTCATTTTTTGAATGACTATGAGAGGAATAGGAAATACACTGGTGAGTTTCTCTTCCTTCCTTAAATTTGTACAATTCACTGTCTGGATAACTGAATCTGTCGGCAAAATTTACTGCTTACCATCACTTTCTTGAATTAAATCATAATTCGAATTTCCTTTAGTCATTGGCGCTTCAACACTCTGTTGTCGAGCTTAAGGATGGCAATTCATTGAATCTCTAAAAGTATTTGATAACTTTGATTTCTAGGTTTCCCTTGCCTTGGGGTACTGCTGCAGAAGCTGGAGAATCCTGCACTACGTGCGTGCCTGAAAGTACAGTCTAATGAGGTATGTCTTTGTATTGAGGTGTCCTTTTGTAACCGTCTTAATAAAAAATCTGTTTCATACTTTTCTAAAATTTTCATCTGCTACAAATATTAGTATAAATTTCTCAGCAATTTTTTTTCTTGTCTGGTTTTTTGGTGTGTATGTGTGCACGCGTGCGTTGATTTGTGGTGTTTTTTCTGAACTGCACAAATCATCTTTAAAATGTTTTCTGTCCCTTTATCTACAGAACAGTCAATTATCTTAGGTATTTTCCTAATAAATTTTCTCTCATGCAGGGTGTGCTAGTAAGGAGAGTTGAACCCACTTCTGATGCAAATACTGTATTGAAGGAGGTATGCTGTCTATTTGTAGCTTCGGGAGCTGCTTTACTTAAGTTTCGTTCTTTCTTTTTAAACAATCATGAGAGTTTGTATCATTGTTAAATGTTAAAGGGCTCTCAAATGGCTAAATATATATTTGGTTAGTGTCCATCTTGTTTATCTTGGACACTGATAGGAACACACCTCAATATCTCAAACAGTTGGGTTGGGCAATAGGTCTTATTGGGTTTGAATAAAACTCACCTTGGAAAACCAACTTGCTAAGGGAAAGTGCCTAAACCCCTATAACCCACATGTCCACCCCTTTCCCTTCTAATGTAGGATTCCTAACACACCTCCACGGTTCCGCAACCAATGTCCATGTCGGTCTCTTTACCCCTGTCGGCCTTATTGGGCTTGGAAAACCGGCTTACCAATGAAGGGTACCCAAGCTCTTATAACCCACATGTCCACCATTTTTCCTTCCAATGTGGGATTCGTAACACACCTCAACGCTTTTGCAACCGACCTCCACGCTGGCCTCTTTAGCCCTTAGATGACTTCACGGATTCCTTTACCTCAGGCCTCCATGTCCTTTCTCCGGGTAAGAGCCTGGGTCCAAGGTCAGCGTGCCACGTAGGCACTGTCACATAAGCGCAGGATCATGGCTCTGATACCATTTAATAGGAACTCATTTCAATATCTCAAACAATTGGGCTGGACAATGAGTCTTATTAGGCTTGAGTAAATCTCACCTTAGAAAACCGGTTTGTTAAGGGAAGATGTCCAAACTCTTATAACCCACATGTCCATCATTTTCTCTTCCAATGTGGGATTCTTAACAGACACATTGAAAGTTGTTATGGAAAATGTCATAGAACTAAGGTAGTAAGTTGTATAGAAGAGAAGGTAAGTTAAATAAGAAAAACTGGCCTTCAACTGGGCAACTTCAATTTGCGAAGCGTTGGTTCATGTTGGAGATAAACCTTGTATTTTGTCACATTTGGTAAACTTGTATATTGTTTTATACATTTGAGTATTCCTGTGACCCATTTGAGATACTTTTTCCATTATCATTATTATTATTTTGGTGGGTTGGGGTTGGCATGGTGAGATGGATTGGGGTCTAATGTGAATTTACGAAGGAAAACCTAAGACTTAAGTGCTTCTACTATGAGCTTTTTGTTAGGATCCCACATTGGAAAGGAGTGAGAGGGTTAAGTAAGTTAGAAGGGCTTGAACACCTTCCCTTGACAAGTCAGTTTTCCAAGGTGAGTTCTTCTCAAGCCCAATAAGACCTATTGTCTAGCCAAATTATTTGAAATATTGAAGTGGATTCTTATCAAATGGTATTAGAGTCATGTTCTTGCACCTACGTGGTCATGCCTGCATGGCAGGTTGACGTTGGGTCCAGGTTGTTATCCCGAGAAAGAGCATGGAGGCCTGAAATAAGAGGATCTGCAAAGTCACCCAAGGGGTAAAAAAGTCGACGTAAATGTCGGTTGTGGAAGCGTGGTAGTGTGTTAGGAATCCCACATTGGAAGGAAAAAGGTGAGCATGTGGGTTATAAGGGCTTAGGCACCCTCCCTTGGCAAGTCGGTTTTCCAAGGTAAGTTCTATCCAAATCCAATAAGACTCATTGTTCAGCCCAATTTTTTGAGTTATTGAAGTAGGTTCTTATCACTTTTTCATATAAAATTTGATAATACTTTTTCTTTTTCCAGGGGGACGTGATTGTAAGTTTTGATGATGCTCGTGTAGGTTGTGAAGGAACAGTGGCCTTCCGTTCAAATGAGCGCATTGCATTCCGCTACCTCATTAGTCAAAAGTAAAGGCTCTTATCTTCCAAGAATTTTCATCAAAAGTGTTACGCATTCTAATTATGCCGTAACCTGTAATATGGTGTACTTCTGGACACCGACTTCACTTTAAAACCTACCCTGCCCCACCATTTTTCCCTTAAGGGTATCTCTTCATGGTTGATTGTTTCTATGGGGTTGTAAAGACGTTCACTTTAGTAATCAAAATCAATAAAACCGGTGCTGCTAATGAGGTATTCTGTATACCTTGTGGCTAGTATCCGTAGTCTTATTCAGGCTATGTATAATCCCTTCTTAATTTGCATTTTTCTTTCACTATTGACGCTGCTTATGAATGGTCATCATAATTTCTAATTACTATTGGTTTAGACTTATAATCATGACATGCATGTTTATGCTTTCACTACAGTTTTTATCCTTCTGTATCTGTTATATGTAGGGCTAATTTGTAGTGGCCGATATTTCTAATGACACTGCTGTACAGATTTGCTGGTGATGTAGCAGAACTTGGTATTATTAGAGGTGGGATTTTCGCGAAAGTTCAAGTTGTCTTAAATCCACGAGTGCATTTGGTATGACACTAACTTGGGATGATCCCAAATGATATGGAAGTGATATCTGTCAGTTTCATTAGCTTTCACATTGAGATTCTAATTATGTTGAATTTCTCATGCGCTGACCTCAAGGTTCCCTACCATATTGATGGAGGTCAGCCTTCTTATCTAATCATTGCTGGTTTGGTGTTTACCCCGCTGTCAGAACCCCTGATAGAGTATGACATGTTTGATTCCTCAGACTTAGTTGTGTACAATAATATAATTTTTTTACAGTGAGAATGTTAATACTAATTATTGTATATTTTCATTCTCCTCTATATTGACAGGGAGGAATGCGAAGACTCCATTGGGGTAAGTTGTGAATTACAGAGGACAACCTTTTAAGTATAGTATTCATTCTAAATTAACATGTGACTAGATGGTTTAAAATTTAATTAGTTGGCCTTTCTTCTGATTAGCTGAAACTCTTAGCAAAGGCTCGGTACTCTTTAGCAAGGTTCAAAGGGGAACAAATTGTGATCCTATCACAGGTAAGCTTCACGCTTTTCCATCAAACATTATTCATGGAATATTGAAATTTTGTCTGTACTTTAGCTGGAATCTTTCATTTTACTTAATTTTAGTCTCTTGAGCTTTGGTAATAATGTTATGTTTCCTTCTCATTCATGTCCCATTGCTTTGACAGACTGTTTTAATCTGAATTTTATTTTGTCTGATTGGTATTAAAGTTTCTCTTTGCATTGTGCTTTTCATTGGTAGGTCTTAGCAAATGAAGTAAACATTGGATACGAGGATATGAGCAATCAGCAGGTGAGTCTATTGCTACTAACAACCTCAACTAGCCAATGCAAATTTGACAGTCTAATCTTATTTATCTCTGAAATGTAGGTTTTGAAGTTAAATGGAACAAGAATAAAAAACATTCATCACCTAGCCCACCTTGTTGATTGTAAGTGGTAACATCTTTTAACTAGTTCTTGTTTCTAATTCTATTCTTATGGTTGCTGTGTTGTTGGCCAGCATGCAAGGACAAGTATCTAGTTTTTGAGTTTGAAGAAAATTATGTTGCTGTAATGGAGAGGGAAGCAGCTACTGCTGCTTCGTCGTGTATTCTCAGAGATTATGGAATTCCATCTCAGAGATCTTCTGATCTGCTGGAGCCATATGTGGATTTGCATGGGGACCAGGCAGTGGAGCAGGAATTTGGTGACAGCCCAGTTTCAAATCTAGAAATTGGTTTTGATGGAATCCTTTGGGCATAATTATTATATGTTGAGATGCCACTCCAAAATATTTCACTTCAGCCATACTTGGGAAGCATGGTGAGAGCTGTAGAGCTTGCAAACCACCTTAAATTGGAATGCCAGGGCTTCTGCTTCATTTATGGCCATAAAATGTTTTTTTTTTTAACTATCATATGCTTATATATTTTTTCAATCTTTCTGAGGTCAGATTTTTTTAAATTCTGGCTAGCAATTTTCCACACCTATTCTTTTATTAGTGAGAGCATAATTGTGTGCAGGGTCACTGAATTATCGGTGAAAGCATTTGATGTAATGGTGTGCGGTTATGAAATTGTTAAATTATTCAAATTGTAATCCAGTTGGAATTAACGTAAATCCAGATTTCTGTTAAATCTTTGGTCAATTATTTAGGGAGTTTTCTGACAAGTCTGTTGGGTTTAGCATTGCAGAGAACATGGGATTTATTTAAGAGATTAATGCAGGGGGCAGGTTTCATGGTGCCTCAGAAAGCAGGTACACTACTTTGGGAAATTGGGAAGCCCAAGTCACGGTGTTTGTTGTTCCCTTGACCTTGAGGTGAGCAGGTGAGATCTACCGGGAATATAGAATACGAAGACTAGTAGTTAGTTGCTATATCAATAGCCCTTTTTGATTTTTGCGTAACCAGTAAGAAAGCTGCTACATTTTTACGCAGTAGTTTTAATTAGAACAGAAATGTAATTATTTAGCACATTTTTATTTTATGCAAGTGAACAGCTCGAAGCTACTGGCGAAACTGAATATCTTTCAACCATTTTTTGTAATTAAACAAATGTCTGGTTTTTATTTCAACAACTTTAAATGTTTTATAACAAATGAGATGTTTCACATCACAATACTAAATAAGTTGGAGAGACTTAATCTCATTAGCTATGTTTTGGGCATCCGCTGAAGCTCCATACAGTCCTCTCCTTGACAATCCAACGCAGAATAAACCTTTCTCTCCTTTCCAATGGTTTGGGAAATTGGGTTTTGGAAGTCCGTCATCGTTCAATAGATAGTAATCCCCCTGCTCCATAACATTACAATATTAGTTTTTTTTTTTATATTAAGAATAATATAAGACAAGTGGGTAACTATTCAGTTTGATTTTTTTACCTTAAGCCATGTATTTGTTGATCTCTTGAAGCCGGTACAAAATACAATTGTGTCAAAGGGATGTGACTTACCATTCTCAAATACCACATCATTGCCTCTAATGCTTTCTATTGCCGGCAAGACCTGTGCATATGTACAAATACAATGTTTGAAAATTTTGAGTTTACTTAGAACAGTCAACAGGACAAGTCTCGTGGCTCTTGCGGTCTAAAAAAATATCTATATATATCTAACCTATTTCTATATAAATTATTGATATTATTTGACTTAAAACTAATTATTAACGTAAGGGAGCTGTTAACGTTATTCACGATCCAATGGTTGGTCCCGAGTGGGAATAATTAAAGTCAAATGAAAAAACTTATATCAAAAACAAAGAGCTATCGTTTACCATCTGAAAATGAAACCAAGAAAACCAATAAATTATTGAGGAAGATATTACAATTTTTTCCGTGTGGTTTTAATCAACGACTGGGTCAGGTCACTTTGCTTAACCAAAAAGCCAACTCATTATTGACAAAAAGGTATTCAGATGGACACCAACTTACTCATACAAACAATTAATTATAACTGGATCACTTACTTGAATCTCCCCAGATTTGATCTTCTTACAGGTACCGATATCAAAAACTGGATACTTTCCATATGCAACTTTCATGAAAAATGGACCCTCCTTTGGCCGATTTATGCCATACTTGCTCAGGTCTCCATGAAAAAGCTTGCTAAGCAACACCATGATTGAGTCCACCACGCCATAAGGTATATACTTCAACATAACTAAACCTAAGTACACCATCTCTCTTGTCAATACGTGAACCTGCGTACGTGATTCAAGTATATATTATTTATTATATCATATTTACTAATGAATTAAAATGACATAAAAAAGACATGGATCTATGTTAAATTACCGGACTACGAACAACTATGGAAGTTTTGGCACCGTTGTTAGCTAGGTCGAGTGCAATTTCCATGCCAGAATTACCAGACCCAACAACCAAAACATTCTTATCACCATATGCCTTGCCGTTTTTATAGCCTGTTGAGTGAATAACTTCTCCAGTGAAAGTATCCATTCCTTCAATATTTGGTGTAAAAGGGTCGGTTGTTTCTCCACTTGCCACTACTAAAAACCTCCCAGAATACTCCTCAAGCTCACCAGAAACTGTATTTCTAGCTTTAACAATCCATTTCTGGCTTTCTTGATCGTAGTTTGCAAAGTCAACAGATCTTTTATACAAAGGACTAATGTTAAAATGAGAAACATAGTCTTCTAAGTATTGTAGGAATAGGTTTTTGGGTATAAAAGTTGGATAAGAAGCCGGGAATGGCAAGTGAGGAAGTTGGCAGAATTGTTTAGCCAAATGAAGATGAAGACGATCATAGGCATATTTCTTCCAAAGAGAAGCAAAACAATCTTCTCTTTCAAGAATTATGTAGGGTATTGAAAGCTGATTAAGGCAGGCTGCGGTGGCCAAGCCGGAGGGGCCAGACCCCACTATTATCACTGATTGCTCTTGCATTGTATATAGTTTTGTTTTCAGATGAGATGATTCTTCTGGTTTTCTTTTGCACAGAAACGGAGGAGATGAAGTTCCAAAAGGAACGGCTCAATTTATAATTACATATAAGATGAGATTTTTTTCATTTAATAATTTAACTGATAAAATAATTTTCCAAATGGCCCTCAACCCCAAGAACCGAAGACTTTTTACAGAAATTTCTGTACAATTGAATTGGGTCCACATTTGCTTTAAGCATGGTAAATGACGTGTGAAAAAAGTCTTCTGGAAGTGGTACAAAACAAAAGGCTGAGGCCTTTCTGGTATTATTACCTTGATTAAACTGTATTCAAAAACTGGCAACTATCTATCGATCCCCTTCACCTTCGAAATAAAAAATGAAATGAGTTTTGAGTAAATCCATTTATAATCTTGATTCTTGAATAGAATAATAGTAAAATAATCCAATTCATTTTCATTAACCGATGCAGAAGGAATAAAAACAGCTAAAAAAGTAAAAGTAATCTTATCTTCTCTAAGCTACAGTTGAATCTAACATTCCTCTTAATTCAAAAACGGTATAAGAGTTATGTAAAGAGAAAACATAATTATAAATACAATAATTTTTTAATGAGATCATTTGAGAAAGAAGTGATAAGTAATCTAGAATATTGTATACTACATACAACCCAAGTTTCATTTTTCGAGAAGTTATATATTCTTAACAGATATATGACTAATATGCTCTCGATGTATACATGGTCATACGGCATATTTACTATAGTATGAACCTTGAAAAAACATAAAGAGAAAATAATTTCATCATGTGTGAGTGGGAGATAATGGAAATGGGTGGGACACCCATGATGGGATCCCACCCGTT
>WYDK02000059.1:5973277-5989872 GCA_009867345.2 Toxicodendron radicans
AGTTATTCTTGTTTCAAGTTCAACTACCATTCAAATGTATGTCCATCTTAGCTTCAATAACCATGTTTTTTTTTTTTTTGGTCAGAATTAACCATGTTTAATTGACAACACTTTCTGGCTTCTTTTTTTTAATTTGGACCCAGCCTATTTTATTGGGCTTCGACCTGGGCTAGGTGGGGATTGAAATAGTTTCATTTCAGTCGGTCCATCCAATCCAACCAAGTAGTGGTAAATGTCACCAACCTATTTCACCTTCCACCCATTTTCTTAGAAGAGAGTGCATCAACTACTGCAACTGTCAATCTGAATCCAGCATTTCAATTAGAGGTATAGACGCATTTCAAAAAAATTCACGAGATAGAAAATGGGGTTCGAGTGCAGAAAACAAAATGTAAGTATTATGCTAAAATTTATAGAGTTAACACTTATAATAGTACTAGTACTTTAAAAAGGTATGCAAATAAACATATAAGTGAAGGATTTAGACAACTTAATCAAACTCAAATTACTAATATGAGTACTATTTGACGTTATAATCTTGATTTATATAGGAAATAATTAACTTTATTAATAGCTGCAACTGATCTATCTATTAATATTGCTGAAAGTAAATATTTTGAAAAAATTTTTAAAAAATTTTTTCTACCGAAATTTAAAGCTTATTCTAAAACTATAGCTAGAAATGATATAGTAAAAGTTTATAAGAAAATGAAATTAGCATTAAAAAATAATTTACATAGCTGTCATGTTAGTGTGACTCTAACAGCCAATATTTGGAGTGGTAGAACTAAACAAGATTATATTTGTGTGACTAGTCATTATTCCAACTTTATAAACAAAATTATATTTAACAAATAAGAATGATCCTCATAAATTGATAGATGAAGATTTGGTGGTAACTAAAATATCTTATACATTTCTTAAAACTTTTTATAAAGCCATTTTAAAACTTTCTGGTGTGTATTATTTTACTAGTGGTTTAGTGCTAAATACACTTGTAAAAATTGTAACTTTATTTTCCCGAAACCGAAATAAATAAATTTTAAAGGAACCAATAAAAGCAATGGAACTAAAATTTAAAAAATATTTTGAAACCGTTCATTTTCTTTATTGTTTAACTGTTATATTTGATCCTAGGCTGAAATTAGTGGGTATAAAATACGCATTAACGAGGTTAACTAATAGTTTAAGGGAACTACGATATCTAAATCAACTAACAAATATTAGGAAACAACTAGACGAAGTATATGCACAATATGAAAGTAGGTATGGGAGTGTGAACCGAGACGAAGCCGCCAACGACACAACGATCTCAATAGAAGTAGGAGACGATGACGAAGAAGATATGGATTTATGGTGTGGGGTAGACGTTCATCGGAAGAATAACAAATCTCAATGCACAACCGAACCCTCCTCCTCAGCCTCCTCCTCCATACAAATACAGTCTAATAAGCTTAATCAGTATTTGGGAACCTCTGATGCGATACCAAGTGAGGTTGAGACGTTTGATGTCTTGACTTATTGGAAAACCAGAAGAGCTATTTTCTCAATACTATCTAGACTTGCTTTCAATGTGTTATTCGTTCATGTCTCCACCGTCTCATTTGAACAAACTTTTAGTGTAAGTGGAAGAATTTTGTCAGAAATGAGGACTAAACTTACACAAAAAATGATTGAAATCCTCACATGTCTTCGCGATTGGGAACGGTTGCGCTATCGTGATCAATACGAGGTTCTCGACGAAAGTTTAATAGAATCGTTTCAAAATTGTAATACAGATGAAACATACGAGAGAGATCGTAGCTAGTCAACTCTCAAAGTAGTTCTTTTGTAAATTATATGTTTGTAATTTGTAAAATAATTTTCATTTATTGCACTCTTTTTTCCTTACCAAGTTTTTGTCCTAATTAAGTTTTTCTTGGTGAGGTTTTTAACGAGACAATAATTGTTGTAAATTTTTTATTTATTATTTTGTTTTTTGTTTTTAAATAAATGAATAAATCTAATTTTTTTTCTTATATTACAATTTAAATTGTATTAAATTGAATTAATATTTAAAATGTTAAATGTTATAATTATGTATGAACTAAAGAATTAATCTAATAGATTTGATAATCAATTAAAAGAAAACCGGGTTGGCTCGACCCACCCGAATAATCCGCATATATAGGGTTAGGCCAAGCCTCTAACCCGAGAGGTTGGGACTAACCCGGCCCGACCCGACCAGGCCTTAACGAAAACCCGACCCGAAAATTTTCCACATCTACTCATGAATCACAGCGGCAATAAAAAACAATCCATCTGGCAAACAGCAATAGGGTTTTCATAATGCCGTATAGCTAAAATTTGTCAAAATTCACCTCTATTAGTGTCCAACAAACAAGGACTTCACATATGAGAAATACCATTGCCAATAACCTTGATACAATTATTTTCTTATGTACTTTCACGTCATAGACGGCATATCTCATTAAAACTCATGCCATTCAAGACCAAACAGTACAACCATGTTGTAGTAACCTATAAAAACATCCCGAGTTATCTGGTAGGTTCATGTTGCTAATCACTTCATGCTTGAACTTTATGCCATTTGTGACTTACAACAGGATCATACAATAGTCACTGATAAGAAAGTGTGTCATAAAGAGGAGTCCTGAATTGGATTTTAAAGAAGAGACGGGGAAAACAAAAGTAAAATTGAAACTAAAACCTTGAAAAATCCAATTTATATACTTGAGTAAGATAAACAAAGTCTCAGATTAGCATTTTGGCACATTCTTCCTCGCGTCAAATACCCATGTTAAAAATCTACCATGGTGCGCTAAATTTTGTTGCCGCTCATGTCCAAATTTGTCATCATAGGCAACAACAATTCACACTTTAAGTTCAATAATTCAGTCATGTAGTTGTGCTGGTTCTCAGAATATAAGAAAAACCAGAATCATGATTAATAACCTCAACATTTGCATTGACGAGAACCAATTGCAGTCTGATAAGAAAAGAAACCAAAACCATTAAGCAGCTGTTCTAAGTTAAGTTTGTTTCCAAAAAACGCAAAAAATGTTAAAACAAAATTTTCTAAAATCGAATTATTCCATTAGTCCAAACCGGTAAAACTTAATAGTATAATCCAAAGTTTCACATTATAGCCCGTACGATTAACAGAGACAAAAACACCAAGGCAAGAGGAAATATTGATGATGAGAATTAAAAGAAATAAAAGCCTCAGATTAGCATATTGGCACATTCTTCATCGCAACAACAACCCGTGCAGAAGATCTACACGGAGCGCAATAATATGTTGTTGAAGCTACGCCCATACGTTCTCCTCACCAGCTTAACAACTTAATTAACAATAAGCAAACGACTAATTGTAATATACCGTAATATATACTTTGATATAAATTGCTACCCAGCAACAGAGTTATTTTTCTTTCTGAAAAGTAAGATCAATACATTGAAATAATTAGCAAATATGAACAAAAACTGCACTTAGCTTACACAAATTCGCCAGAGAAAGCACCAAAATTTCAAACTGAAGTGAGAAGGATTGCCCACATTAGGGTTTCCTCTTATAATTTATATATGTGTGTTTCTTATCTATTCGGGGAATTTGCAGATGTACCCCTTAAAGGCTTTCTATTTCCTCGGATACCCTGTATTTACGTATTTATAATCATCACCCAATTTGCGATTGTAAAGAATATTTTTTATGATATGATATTATATTATAATTATTATGAAAGAGGTTTTGGAGATCGACGACGAAGTAGTTGAAGCTAAAGCCAGTTGGGCCTTTCAGGGAAGCATTACGGGTTGTTACAATGATGGGCTAAGGCCTTTGCATATCATCCGGCCCACTACATTGTTATCCCAAAAGGAGCTTATTGTTAAATGAGATTCTCAGTTATAAAAAAAAATTATTGCTGAAAATTTAATTGAAAGGGAGAGCGGGAGACTGGGAGTGGTGAAGATATGTTGAGGGTGAAATTGATAGGAATGGGCCTGATCTCGGACATCAATAGCACATAAATTAGAACAAAAAAAGATTCAGAGGAGTGTGAATGTGAGTCTCACAAAATTGGTCCCCGTTTGGTTTGGGTTAGAGATAGTTAAAGATAAATGGTCCAGTATATGATTGAAAGAATTAGAACCATTGGATTGGATGACGGACCACAAAATGAATGAAAAAAGTTAGAATACCCCACTTATGAAACTGGTGTTGAGTCTTCACCAACTAATGGTCCCATTCACTCACCATTATACCAAATGATGTTACTCATTAACCACCAATATCCCAAATCCCAATCACATATTAAATTCGCTCAACGTATGAAAAGGGGAAAGAAAATGATTCAATATGAAGCTAAGGATTCACAAACAGTTATGAGTCACATACGTAAGACAAAATACCATCAAAATTTGACCATGTAATAATTTAATAAATTTGGTTTGGAATCGACCCAACTCCAAGCATGCCGAGTCTAAATTTGTCACTTAGTGACACAAAGTCTGTCATAGAACATGGTGTTGCTACTTTTTTTGGTAAAATTAATCAACCACCTCTTTAAGATTAAGATACCCCCTCATCCACATTATCTTCCTATCTACCTCTTCCTTTAACCTTATGAAATCAAACAAACTTAGTCTAAAGGTTGAGATTGACCAACAATAACATTCATTGCAATTTCACAAATCCATTCAATCTTCCTATATCTATATTTTTCTTTAACTTTATACTTTTTAAGAAATGAACGGTCGTTATTTAATAAGGAATAATTATTTCTTTATATGTAATAATTGTTTATTATAAAAGAATAACTATTTTATATGGAATGATTGTTCTTTTAAAAAAAAATATACGTTTTTTATAAAAGAAAAAACGTTTATTCATAAGAAACGATCGTTCGTTCTTAAAAAATAATTATTTGTGTTTAGTAAAATTATTTATTATTTTTAATGTGATGAAAACTAATATAATAGTGTAAATTCAATTGTCATGTTAAAAGTTGTAGAAAAATATTGTGATATTAGATTTTGAATTTAGTATTATTGATTATACAAAGTCAATCACAAACAGCAAATATCAACATAAATCCTACGTTGCCACGTGGAAAAGATAAGAAAAAAAAATATTTGGTAAAATGGACAATAACATTACGTGATAGTAATTGAACACGTTTACAAAAAAAAGGAAAAAAAGAATGATGGTGTTGGATGGATATAATCACATAGTCAACTATTGGTTTAATAGAATAAAATGAACAAATAACAGATGGACACGCAAGTACGTAAAAGGTTAAGAGACGCAATTGTCGGTGATGATCAAGTCGATATCGAGGGTGAGGCGGAAGCTGTAGCTGTAGTTGTAGGCTTGTAGCTGTGGCTATGGCTGTTGCTTTTAGAAAGAGAAAGAAAGTTTTTGCTTTTTATTACATTTTTTATTTTTTTATTTAATTTTTCTTTCGTCAAAACTCCAATGTAACAAAAGACATAAAGCTCACGCTAAGTAAGAGAGATGAAAAAGTAAAAGGTAATGTCACTCAAGTTGATTTGACAGTGCAGGCCGGCACTAGGGAGCAGACTTTGCCCACCGCTCTATTCTCTTACTCAACCCAGTTTTTGCTTCTTTTAAAAGGTCCCCGACTCTTCTTCTTCTTCTTCTTCTTCTTCTTGGGTGCGTAACCCAGTTTCTTGCTTAACTCTCTAATAATTATTACACATTCCCTAATTTTCCTACTTTTTATCTACTTTTCTTACCCTATTTATTAATTATATGAACTCAACTAATTTACCAGAATGGAAATTGGCCTACTTTGTTAACAACTCCCACCTAAACCCAAAGAGAGTTTGAAATCTATTCCAGCTTTATGATAAAAACCAATAATACATAAATAAATTAGATATTCCATTTCTATCCATATGATGATTATAATCTTCAAATAAAATGTTAGTACATGATTATTGAGTCAATGATGCCATTTTTAAAGATTCCAATAGGACCGTGGGAGCCATCTAAAACTAACAGTACGACAAGTGATTGGGTCAACAAAAGTTTGCCACATAATCTGTTTAATGTTGTAGTTGGTTACACAAGGTAAGGTACATAGTGTCTGTCACACAGGCGCACATGCATCAGAGAGAGATCTTAAAACTTAATTAAATAATAATTAATGATAAGATAAGAAAGTTCAATCAAACTCTTCCACTAATAACAAGTCATGCGCAAGTAACTCAAATGTTACATTTAATCTTCAATTTTTTGGATAGAGCCCATGTGCCCAACCCCCAAGTAATAAATAGATTTTAATGAGTTGTGTGTATGGAATTTAAAGTCAATTATTGTTGAGTGAGTGTGAAATTTTGATGTGTATAGTTGGAATCCAGCAAAAGTTGTTTGTGGTGTTAATAATCCATCCATCACCAAATGCATATTGTTGTTGATAGTTGTCATCAATGGCATCCTCATTATCATCATTCATCAATGCCCCAAGTTTCTTGTCTCAATACTATTCTTCCAACAATAATTGACTTAAATCATAACCTTTAAGATCTCTCTCAGGATTTAATTCAACAACATAAAAAAACCAACCAGTTTATATTTTCTTTTCCTTTAACCAATTAGTGTAAGTATAATATAATTCATGTGGTCTTTAAACACATGAAAGGTTGGTTTGGTAATATCTAAAAATTTGCATTGTTTATTTTAACCCTTCCTTGACATTGGGCATACCGCTTCACGTGTAGGGGATTAACATAAATATTAAGTGGAAGACTAGGTTGGTAAATAAGAAATGGGAGTATATTTATAAAAATAACAAAGTCATCACTTGTATAATTTAATATTTATCACAACACCAAACAAGGCAAAGATTATGATTAACTTCATTTTTATTTCCTTATATTTATATCTCCTAGAATTCGATTTCCTAAAAACATTTCAAAATCACTACAAATTATACAGCCATATTCATTAGGGAGGGAGGGAGGGAGGGCAAGAGAGATTCCCGGAGAACCGAGCGTGGGCTTAATTATTAAATCCATTAGTTTATTTATTTAATTAATCTTAACTCTACGTGCAAGACAACTCACCTCCTTTATTTAATTATTCAATTAACTGATTAATAATAATAATAATACCTAAATTTCTGAGCAAAAGATTCAAAATATTTTAACGGAAACCTTTTTCGCTGTTTCCTAATACTATTCTCATTTTACAATAACATCCACACTACAAGTAGAGACAACCCTTACGGTTGCTATCGATAATGACGCTTACCAATCAACGGCCAAGATCTTCCCTTTATCAGCTTCAAATCTCGTCCGTTGAATTTTAACTCTCTTTCAGCTTTTTCGACATTAAAAAGGACAGGTCTATGGACTCCATGCCGAGACAGTGGAACCCCATAATACTATGTCCTTTTCACCCGACTGACAACTGTGCCCCTCATTTATATGGAGCGAGAATGAAACTGTACCATCAGATAAGGGGTATTTTCGACAATGTAGTTCCATGTACATACACCTGAGGTAATTGTTGGGACCCTACCCTTTTCCTCTTTTACTATTCATGGTAAAAATATTTTTTACTGTTTATACTTTTTTGGGTAAATGTGTCACTCGATTCTATTACCATCAGACCGTACACTGTTAAAAAGGCCCTTCATCTGACGGTTTTGTTTAAAATGAGATGTGCAGTTGTTTGTACTTTTAATTCCTTTTATTATTTTTTTCCAAAGACTTGTTTGTACTTTAATCCACCCAAATTATAATTTTTTGTAAAAATACGATTAACCTTTTTTTAAAGACTAAAATTTACCTCATTAAACTGCTATCAATACACTTTTTTTCATAATGATATTTCCTGAGAAAATGTTTAACAAAATATAATTAAATATTTTGGTTACCAATTTATTCATTCAATTTTTTGGTAATGAAAGTCAACAGGTCGTACAGTAATACGTATCAATAACTTTATTAAACTGTTAATTACCAAATTTAAATCAAGGACGAATAAATAGTTTAGTTGTTATCTACATCATCCACAATCTACATGTTAACAGTCGGATAACATGGGAAACACAGTAAAAAATGATTGAACGGCCATGATGTCACAATAACAAAACTTCACATCAGATCATTCCTCATTATTTTAACCTTTCTCTCTCAATGTGGTCCCCTCTATATCCGATCCCCTCAGATCCAGCCGTGCAACGCGAATCATGAGATTCCTTTCTCCACCATCCCTCCTACACATGATAACACTTTATCAACACCCTCCTTCCCTCCTGTACACGATAATTTCAAATCCAAATCTCTTTATCCCACGATATTATCAACTTCTCGCCACATCTGCCCTGGTTCCACTCTCTTTTTACATACACCCGTTTTCTGCGGCTCCCCTTCGTCGACTACGGATAAGATCATAAACTTCCACCGTCCATCCAACGGATATAATCAATATGATCACACGTGTCTAGATTTCAACCGTTCGTAACTTGTTTAACTCTAGTTAAAATCTAACCCCACTAGTTTACCAACATAAAATCCCTTATCTATTTCTCCCAATTTTTCTCTTTCTTGTCCTACACTTGACTTTCTCTCTCGCGCTCTCTCTCTCTCTCTCTCTCACCTCACCTCACCTCGCCTCAGTACTGGCTACTGAGTATAAGCTCGTTGTTCATGGCATTTCAGATCTAAACAAGAAGAAGAACACAGAAACATCACCTCTGTTCACTCACTCGCTCAAATAGTTTGCAAATTTGTGAAGAGATTTTTTCGGGAATTCAAATACTTAGTTTGATTCAATGTTAAAGAAAATGTCATACTCATCCTTTCCGGAGGACGTGTTGGAGCATGTGTTTTCGTTTGTTCAGTCGGACAAAGACCGGAACTCGATATCTCTGGTATGCAAGTCGTGGTACGAGATCGAGAGGTGGTGCAGGAAGCGGATATTTGTGGGGAACTGTTACGCGGTGAGCCCTCGGAGGGTGATCACACGGTTTCCTGAAGTGAGATCGGTGGAGCTCAAAGGAAAGCCTCACTTTGCTGACTTTAATTTGGTTCCTGAAGGTTGGGGAGGTTACGTGTACCCGTGGATCACTGAGATGGTCAGTGGTTACCCGTTGTTGGAGGAGATCAGGTTGAAGCGTATGGTGGTTTCCGATGAGAGCTTGGAGCTGATTCCCAAGTCTTTTAAGAATTTTAAGGTTCTGGTGTTGAGCTCTTGTGAGGGCTTCTCCACCCAAGGACTTGCCGCCATTGCCGCTAATTGCAGGTTTACTTTTTAATTACTTTTTCTCACGAATTTAACTTGCTAAGTATATAACTATTTAATATTCCTTATAGTTGGTTGTTTAAGTGGTTGATGATATTGAATGTGTGATAAGGATCTCATTTCATTGTATATTTATGGTATTAACTCCATTTCATTTGACTGTTTTTTCATAATTATTTCCGAGAAAAATATTAAGAAACTGTATAATGTTTGCTTCAACTGAGTTAAATTTGTAGGGTTGTTTTGTAGATTTTGTATCCGCAAAATGTGGATTTTTTCTTACATGTTGACGTTGCCTATGTTATGCTTTGGTTATTTCAGTCTTAGATCTGGTGTAGGCTTGTTCTTTGAATCGCTAATCTAGTTAAGTTCACTTGTGTTGCTTTTTCTTTTTGCCAGTTGAATTTGATGTGAGGTTGGATTTCGTTTTATTTAGTTTCGGATGTTGCTTCTTGAACAATGCGGGTGTTGTGTAGGATTCTTCAATAAGATTCTTCTTTCCTCACTCTATGTTGATGCAGAAAGGAGGACGGTTCTTCTTCACTTTGCTTACTTTTTATTATTCTTCAATTTTTTGCCCGAAGATTATGATGATTTATTCACCGGAACTTGGTTTTTGGTTTTGAGGGAAAACTCAAATTCTGTTTCCTTCTTTATCTTCTGTTGGTTTTGTAATCTTAGAATGGAGACATATTTTTCTTTATATAAAATAAATTTGATTTTAAATAAATAAAGCGTGAGTGGGCTTTGTTTTCTGGGAACCGTCTTTGTAGAGGAAATATACTTTAATAAGGCAGTCTAGTCACTGTCAATGACGATGCTGGCAATGAACAGCCAATTTTTTTTTTTATGGAATTCTTGTTTTTTTTTTTCTATTTTTCATTGTTATTTTGGTCTATTGCTTAATTTAGTATCACCGTTGTTGCATTTTCTGTAATGAAATCACTTTTAAGGTCTTAAACCTTGTCATCTTGTTTGTTGACACAGGAATCTTAGAGAGTTGGATTTGCGGGAGAGTGAAGTGGAGGATCTGAGTGGGAATTGGCTCAGCCATTTTCCTGAGACATGCACATCACTTGTATCTCTTAACATTGCATGTTTAGGGTCTGAGGTCAGTTTATCAGCTCTCGAGCGCCTATTAGGTAGGTGTCCGAACATGAGGACTCTTCGGCTCAACCGTAATGTACCTCTTGACAAGCTTGCCAACCTACTTCGCCAGGCACCTCAGCTTGTTGAGTTGGGCACAGGTACCTATTCCGCTGATCTGCGAACAGATATCTTCTCAAATCTGGCAGGAGCTTTTTCAGGGTGTAAGGAACTTAAGAGCCTGTCTGGGTTTTGGGATGTGGTCCCTGCTTACCTTCCAGCTGTTTATTCTGTTTGCACTGGACTGACATCATTGAATTTGAGCTATGCAACTATTCAATGTCCTGATCTTATCAAGCTGCTTAGCTTGTGTCCAAATTTGCAGCGCCTTTGGGTAGGTTTGATCTTATATAAAGTATTTGTTGACTCTTACTTGTCATCTCATTCTTTCTACCCTTTACTTGTATCCAAAAATTTTTGTAGCTGCTAGAGGAGATACTTCCATATTGTATATTGCAAAATAATCGACCTAGGGTTTCCTTTGAATTTCAATACTGGACATTTAAAGTTTTATTACTGATTTCATCTGCAGGAGTTCCCTTTATATGTTATGTCAACCTACTTTTGATCTTTTTCTCTAAAACTTACAATAACTTGTATCATCTTATTGCTATCCTTGGACTAATCTAGGACACCATTGCAATTTGCAGGTACTGGATTACATTGAGGATAGTGGCCTTGAAGCCCTTGCCGCATCTTGCAAGGATCTGCAGGAATTGAGGGTATTTCCATCCGAACCATATGGTGCTGACCCAAATGTATCCTTGACGGAACAAGGCCTTGTCTCTGTCTCTGAGGGCTGTCCCAAGCTTGAGTCGGTTCTCTATTTTTGCCGCCGAATGTCTAATGATGCTTTAGTTACCATTGCTAGAAACCGTCCCAATATGACTCGTTTTCGGCTTTGTATTATTGAGCCACGGAGTCCTGATTACTTGACTGACCAGCCACTTGATGTCGGTTTTGGAGCCATTGTTGAGCACTGCAAGGATCTGCGGCGCCTCTCCCTTTCTGGTCTTCTCACAGATCGTGTGTTCGAGTACATAGGAACCTATGCTAAAAAGTTAGAAATGCTTTCTGTGGCTTTTGCTGGAGAAAGTGATTTGGGACTCCATCATGTGCTTTCTGGGTGTGATAGCCTTCGAAAATTGGAGATTAGGGATTGTCCCTTTGGTGACAAGGCTCTTTTGGCCAATGCTGCAAAGCTGGAGACAATGCGATCCCTTTGGATGTCTTCGTGTTTGGTGAGTTTTGAAGCATGTAAGCTGCTAGGTCAGAAGTTGCCCAGGCTGAATGTTGAAGTTATTGATGAGAGGGGACCTCCAGATTCGAGGCCAGAAAACTTCCCCGTCGAGAAGCTTTACATATATAGAACTATTACTGGGCCAAGGTTTGATATGCCTAGTTTTGTGTGGAATATGGATGAAGATTCTGCATTGAGGCTTTCTTGAAAGGTTTCCAAACCATTAAAGCTTCCATGTAACAAACCAAACCCCTTGGATATGTAACAGGTACATGCTCTATATGCTGCTGATTGTTTCACATTTAATTTTCTGTAGCTTAATATATAATTGCAGCCCTTATTGGAGTGGGGGAGAAGATAAGGAGGGTATACAGAGGCTCAAGAGCTCTATTGCCATTGATTTAACACTTGGCTGAGCTATTGGATACCAACTAGTGTTTAATAAAGAGATAAAAAGCTCCTGTTTGTTGTTGTGTATTAACCAGAGTTGTTATTTTACTTCGGCATAGTCACCATGTATACTATTTGCAGACTTTTGCATGTTATATGCAAGCATTTGTATCACCTTTTTTATGAAGGTAGTAATTGTCTTGTGGACTTATTTGTGTCAATGTTAGCTTTAAGGAATAAAATTTCAAATTTTGTTACAATTACATGATTGCATTTCGTTAAAGTTGCTTTGTTTAAAAATGGAATGATAATGTATACTTCTCATAAATAGCCATTTATTTATACCCATAAATTATGGTATCAAACTGGAAACCGGTCACGCGAGACAAGTACAACTGTAGTCCCCTGCCCTTTGAGACTAAAGAAATTTAAATAATCTATATTTAAAAAATGGCTTGAAACTAGTTAGACGAGGATGGAAGGAAGAAATCACAAATGATAATAAATGGTTGATGGAGGGAGATGATTTCAGGTAAGTAACATTCACCTTTTTTTTTTCTTCAAAATTTAAGGGCCTCGACTGTTGTGCCACGTGATAGATTCGGTGACATTGGTTAGTGTCCACAACTTTTGCTACATTCATGCTCTATAATTACGAATTTCCCCATGAATTTATCTTAAATTGACTTTTTTGCCCTTAAACAAATATTGAAATTATTGTGTGCATAACCATAACTTAAAAAAAAAAAAAAAAGAGTTAAAAAATGTAATAAAAGATCTTTAAAAAACTAAAAAATATAAAATCTTTAAACTAATTTTAAAAACATATAAAAAAATTGAAAGTGGCACCGGTGTCTAAGCACCAGTCAGCGTTGGCCTGGCAATGTCACGTTCGACCAAAGCTGAAGTTTTTAAAATTTTTAAGTTTCTAAAAGTTAATACTCTGGCCTGAACTGAACTACTAGCAGCAGGGGGTATACATTGTAGTTTCTAAAAGAAGTGGTGGCTGGAAGATTTTAAGTTTTTGGGGGTGTATATGGTATTAATCCCATTAAAATGTAGTAAATAAATTTGTAAAACAGAAAATTATATACAGGTTAATGAAAAGATAATTGGATTGCCCGCGCAAGTGGTGTAATAAAAGTTGCAGATTTAATTCTTCTCTTTTTATCCATCCAATTCCAGATCCAGTGATGATGGCCACACGTTTGATGTATTTATGATCATCATCATTTATATTCTCTGTTACTTATCATTGTTGCTGAATTCATATATATGCTTCTTTTTACTGTTTGAGTTCATTATGATATTACAATCACTTATTCATAACCAGTTGATGGTCCACGTCTCTTTCTCTGATGCCAAACAAAGTGAAATTTGCAGTATCCCAAGTTAGTCTTATTGTTGAATCATGATTCTACCATCTCCCCACTCCATTACAACAATGATGCTCTTTGTGATTTTGTTACCATACAGTTTGAGATTTTCTTATGCTTATTTACCATAAATTCATTATTTTTTCTTTTGATTATAAAAAGACTGATGACCAATGTGAAACTTTGAATTTCGTTGCCAAGGTTTACCTAAACTAAACGGAAACACTAGAAATAAAATAGTGTCAATGACCCCGTCAATGGGTTCAGTCATTTGGAGTCACTATTGTGCACCCTACGACCTCATGCTCGAAGATATTTCCATTATTTTACAAAATTTTCCAGATTTAAACTTGACTTTTCACCATAGAAAATAATAAAACTAAGAACTTGACTTTGAAAAAACAACGAAGTCATCTGAGGTTTCTAGGAATCGAATCCCCTTCTCCTAAATATTCATGATCATAATCAAATAGAAGGAAAGCGTTTGATATGGGGAAGCTTATTTGCTCGGAAATAGCTGAGGTTGGATTGGATCTGACGGGCCTAATCATGGCACTCGTAATTGCTCTCGTTCTCATGCTGGTCTGTGTCCAACCTGCACCACGCCCCCGCTACATGGTAGCAGCCTATCCTGCTGTACTGGTTCGAAAGTAAAAGTCAGTTCTTGAACCAAACTTTTATAATTAGATTTTATTTTCATGAATAGCCTATCGTGTATTTTCATTTTATGGGCAGGGCTTCTGTAATCTGCTTTCATTTTCATGAGTAGGGCTTGTTTAATGTTATATAGGGCGTCATAATATTACTTCGGAATTTGTTATCCGGAGTCATATTTCTCCTCAGAGATTCCCTGTATTGTATGCACTTCCTAAATAAAACAAGTTTCATGGTCTGTTGCACAACTGAGTTTATTATAAATTTTTATTCATAATGCTTGCTTGTACAACTGAGATTATGATATGCAAAGGCACAATCTTTCAGTTTCAGCTAACAAAAACACATCCTAGTAGAATTTTATTCCATTACAATACAGTTTTCCTCAGATGTAAAGTATCATAAATCAAATTAACAGTAAAGACACTACACTCTTAAAAGTGATTCATATATCTAACTGAAAAAATAAGTGCTGAATTAAACAATTACAAAAAAAAAAAACATAAAAATATTGTCGCACTCAACTTCAGTTTATCAATGATCTAAACAAGCTACAACAGTTTCACTAAAATCTCTTCGATCTGAAAAGCTATGACAGCTGAACTTTTATCTATCCTGTTTCGACAAAATAGTTGAAGATTTCTTATCAACAGAACTTGTGCTACCATTTCATGAATAAGGTGTAACAGCTAAAGATGCTGAATCTCAAACTAGTTACTGTTATTAACCGAGTTTTTGCTAGAACTTTGAATTGTCTGCAGAAGATGTTCAATTCTGTACTTCATTACAGGCTGACCATATTTCGTTTTTCTGAACATCTTTGCTCTTGTTGCTTTCCTTTCAGCTTCAGCCTTTTCTCTCTCTTCCTTCTTTGTCTGAATAATTGCCTCCCTCTCTATTCTTGCCTGCTCTTCTTCTTCACGCTTCTTCTTATACAATTCTTCCATACTTGGTTTCTTCTTCTTCTTGTTCCTTATATTCTTCTCATCAACATCTCTAGTTCGATTTTGATCCTGCCACAGCCATTGAAAATTGGATGATTCAGTAATATCAAGACCTATATGCATGTACTCAAAGATTACATTCTGATACCTAACTTTAATCAGGAAATTGGGTTCCAAAACAGGGTGGTATAGATTTCAAGAAGAAAAATACACTGCATTGGAAAATATAAATAAACATATTCAGGAGTCACCCAGAGAAACAATTTGAATCTATCAACTCAACCTGTTACTTCATCCTCTATAACCACAAGTGCAAATGCAATTGTAGAATACTTAACATCAGAGAGAGAGAGAGAGAGAGAGAGTATTGTCACAAACCTCTATGGGTCTTACAGCCCAGGAAGCATCAATCTGTTGACTTTGTTGCTTATATGACTTCTTATACTTGCTCACATACTTAGCATTCTTAAAGAACTCCCTTTGCTTCTCTGATAAAAACAGCGAGAAGATTGTAAATAGACAAGGCACTGAGCAAAAATCTACAACCTCACTATCCCTTACTATTTCCCCATCCTCCAAAAATCAAAATTCAGAACATTTAGGCTTTCTATTGGCTCTTTGTTCAAATAAAAGGACAACAAATTGTCGTAAATCACACATTAAGAAGCTAGTAATCAATCCAAAAATATTCAAATAAAAAACTATATATTAACCCTTTCAGAGGGTTCTAGTTATCAAGACTGATGAAACTCTAGCTCGTTACAGATTCAAGCTCAACCAATATACTCTATATCCCATTGGCAGAGTGATCTTCAATTAACACAGTTATTGGTAAAAAAAAAAAAAAAAAAAATTCCTATGGCATCAAATTATAATTTCATTTTCATAAAAACAAATAACTAAACTACAAAACTAAACCCAGAACAAGACACACATTGCACAACTTAAAAACCCTCAACCTAGTTAAAATCCGTTCTAGACTAAAGTTATATACACATAATTCACCATTCCCATTATATAATTAAGTGGACAGAAAACCATAGAACTAAAAAGAAATTATAAATGATCTACACAAAACCAAATAAAGTTTCAGGCTAAAATTTAAAGCTTAAAAGAAGATTAATTTATTACTTTTGAATGCTGGATTGTACTTGTTGCTCATTGATTTGGCATTAGCAAAGGCTTCGAGAGAGAGGCCGGTCCCTCCCAATCTCTGCATGTTCTTCTTCTTCTTTCTGTTGTTGCCCAGGCTTGAAGTTGAGCCGTTGGTTTTGTCGACTTTCTCTTCATCTTTGGAGTCACGATGCTTCATGGTTCCAAGAATAGCGTGAAATTGCTGTGATTCTGATTACCGATTAATGAAATTAGGGCAATGGTAAGGATGGCACGAATTGAAATTTGGGAACCCTAATTTTGCAGCGGTTGTCCAGGCTATACAGTTGAAGTTTGCTCAATACTCTAAACACCCCTCAAACTTTTGATAATATCCCAACCTCACCTCACCTATTTATTATTACTAAAGCTACCCTAAATTTCAAAAAATATAGAGTTTTTCATTTTAAGATAAA
>WYDK02000059.1:5997091-6018888 GCA_009867345.2 Toxicodendron radicans
AGCAGGATAAGAGATTGGTTCTGCATCTTGTCCAGAACCAGTATATATATTTGCTGGCTGCAAGTTTTGGTCAGGCACAGATGATTTGAACCTAATAATGGGTTCAGCAACCGCGTTTTCATAATTCAACTCAGATTTCAACTTTCTGAGTTGACGAAGCTGGCAAAGCATTTCTTCCTTGTGTTTCCCACAAGTAGCATTTCGATTCTGATTCAACAACAATACCCTGAACCAAGTTAAACTACAATAGTCGATAGACAACTTCAAAAGAATTCCCGATTAATAATTAATTACCAAAAAATAAAAATAAAAAACTGCAAACAATGAATCAAGAAACAAAGAATAATTCGAGAAATAAAAGTTATTATCTTGCACAAAGCATCACAAATTTGAATAGGCAAGATCACACATTTAATCTACAAAACAGGGAACCAAAAAAAAAAAAAAAAACCCTCAATTTTATTTTACTTTCATATTAAACAAGCAAATAAGAATCGAAGGATATATAACTTTTCATGCTATCATTGGAAAACACTTCAAATATTATTTTTTCCCAAACAGATCATCGAACTTGCAATTTAAAAAAAAAAAAAAAAAAAAAAAAAAAAAAGAATCTGTTAAAGATAAAATTAAATTTAAACAAAAGAGAGAGAACATTTAGAACAGAACAAAATACTTGCCTTAGGCAGAGGGGGCACGTCCAGAGCCTGAAAATTATGAGCCGAGTCACTACTAACAATCAAGTCATCTATACTTACAAACTCAGGAGGTTCCCAAACTAATAAATCTGATAACCCAACGCCATCAAAACAATTTTTATTACTATCAACACTATTATCGTCTCTAAAAAACAGAGCTTTATTGTCGAAAACATCGAACCCAAATATTGTGAACAGCTCATTCACTGATGGAAATCCAGTGAAGAACTCAATTGGTCTACGATTATGCACAGATGAGATATATAAAGTGCTCTGGTTGTGATATTCCCAGTCGCAATTGGAGCAGAGAACAGACTGCTCTGTTTCGCAAAAGATTGAAGCACAGGAAGAGTCACAGGCATCACAAAGCAGCGAGCGAGAGTGCTTGGAGAAAAGCAGATTTGTTGAGTGGACCTCTCGGTCACATGAGAAACAAAGCTTGGCTGAGTCTGCTCTGCAATATAAAAGAGCTGTTTTGTCGTTACAGTAATCACAGAGTCGTTTTTGTTGCTCTTGGTGCTGGTTTTGTTGTGGCTGTGGCGGGGGTGTTTGTTGTGGAGCATCAGTCATTTCTTGCAATGATTTTAATTGGGTTATGAGTGTTGTTGCTTGAAAGTAAAAAAGATAAAGAAGAAGAAGAAGAGAAGAGTATGTAAGGTTTAGGATGGAGGTAAGTAGAGATTAGAGAAATCGAGAGCTTATCATTTCTTGGTGTGCAAGAAGCGTCTTAATCAAAAAAAGTTGATTTTTTTCGTGTAGATCAAATGAAAACTTATATGTTTTTAACTTTTTTGTTAAGTGCAATGAAAAAACGGTTGTGTGCTTTTATTGTATGTTTGAGAAGACAATGAAAGTGTCCACATATCCTCATCTTGACAATTCAGTTGAAAACTACACCCTAGCCTACTAGAACTACAAGATTGGAATGGTAGATACAAGTAAATGCCAATTTATCTCCTGATTTTATGTCACTTTAAAATTACTTTTTAAGTAGTAGGATAATATAAATTTAAGGGGAAAACAATTAAAAAAAAAAAAAAGTGAAGTTCTTTCTGATCATAAGTTACCCTTACGAAAGGGCAAATACTTATATAGCTACTAGTGTTAGTTGTAAATGCATAAGCATGATATAAGAATTTATGAAAGGTATTAATGAGATAAATGCATATACTTCTAGTTCTACAGTGAAGCTGACAATGATACAATTTAATTTAACTTGGTTTATATCACATCCTCCGGACCATAAAAAAAAAAAAATGTTGTAGAGAACTGCTGTTGATTTGTACACCAAAAGCTGATAATTAATCTCGCTACCTTTCTTTGAAGATATTGCTGGAAAGTGTCGCAGCCTACAGTGAGCAACCAAATTATTCATTAATATACAAAAAGGATTGCGTACTTCTGTTTTATCATTAACCAATAATTAAAATATAGCTCACATGTATCATTCAGGTGCTCAAATCTCAACTGTCCTTTACAAGAATTTTGTGAATCCTTTTTTGAAAATTCAAAGTTTTAACCTTCTAAATTATAATAAAGCAATGTATGAAAATTTATTCAACCAAACACCAGAAATTTGCATTACCATCAACCTCTCAATTAAATTTCCCTCTCAAATTATGTAAAACAAGACCAAGCAGTCGGTTACACAGATCCATCAAATTAAATCTTTCAGGAAATTCATCAGAGCAAGCCAAGCACTTTCAACTGAAGCACTCAACTCAGCCTTCTCCTTTTAGCACACTAAAAGTAATTACACAGAATCGCCAATATATTCCTATGCTATACAGGTTTGCCATCACAAATGCTACAATCACTGATAAACCGACAATACTCAATAAATTAACAAAGTAACAAAAGCTTTTAATGCGAACCAAAATTAACTACATGAATTCATGCCATAGTTGATGCAAATTTTGTAAACCAAATTCTTCAATACTTCCTGGTATATTGCATAATGGAATTTCTAAATTTGGTATATCTTACAAACAGAAGTTTATCTTGTTGAACCCAAATCTTCCAGTTACATATGGACATGATTCTCTCAATCTAAGCTTTTTGTTAGAATACACATTAAACTTGTCATAGACAATAATGAAAATGAATAAGAAATTTAAAAATACTTTCATATGTTGCAAGATCTTCCAAAGAGTTGGTGAATTCCAATCAAGAGATGACTCCAAGTCCGTTAAATTGAATTAGACACTTTCTTCTGCTCTTCTGGGCATTTTCCTACACAAGGGCTGGAAACTATAAATAAAAAAAAATCAATATACTTCTTGCACAAGAGGTGCACTTTCTTAAATAGAAACTTTGAAAAGAAAACACGTAAAACTCCTCAAACGATTGAACTGATTGACTGACTTTAAATATTACTGAACATTTTCAGGATCAGGTGCTGAAATCCTTCGGGTGTTATATGAGTCACATTGCACGCACTTGTGTCCTAAAATGTGAAATGGGGCTTTACTGGTACTGTTGCAGTCATTGCAGAGGATTGAAACCTGAAAAACACCCAAGCCACCCTCTGAGCTGTTTGATATAATACCCATTCACTTGCAGGTACAATTTAAAAACATAAATAAACAAACGATGCCAAGGTGATCACTGCATGATTGTAGCAAGCCAAACCAACAAAAATGAAAAGCATGGATGAAGCTATTACATCGTATTGATACTCCTCAGGCATCTTATTAGCTTCGATCTGTCAAAACGAAACTACATCAAGTCAATATTGTAGTAAACAAAAGAAGTAAAGAGACAATCATCCATCCAAGTAAACTGAAATATCACAGTAAGACCCAATAAAATCAACTCTTCAATATTGGCTCAACTACACACAGCATAGAAACTAAATAGTTTTTTTACAGTCAAACAAATTAGGGAACATGGATGTAGATACTGAACATACAAAAATATATTGTTCAAGTAAGCAGATAAAATCATTTACTTAAGCTCAAAAAATAAATACATAGCTTTTTAACAGCTAATTTAATTCAGTAGTTAAAGCTTAGTCCACTGCAACTCATGCTTAACCCTTCACAAGAGCTTAAAGAAAGACATAATTTGATAGAGAGAGAAAGAGGATTATAAGACAACCCTTGAACTTGATAAAGAAAATGCATCACTATTTACAAGCAAAGCTGTTGGAGATGAAGGAAATGCCACACTGTTTGTAAGTAGGAAATACAGTTTCCATCATAATGCATGTTGTGTACAAGTGGCACGGAACAATTTGTACAATAGCACTTGTAAATGCTTATTATTCCAACAAGAAGGCATGCCACAAAAATTTGAAGTTCCCTATTATGTTGACCAATTCATAAAAAATTAATCTAGAAGGAAAATATTCCATACCTCCATCTCTAACAACTGCCAATAGTCAGACATGTTAAGCACTGTCTTGGAGCAAATAGGGCAACGGTACCTGGGCAAAAAAAAAAAAACAAAAAAAAACCATGTTATAAACAACACAGAACAGTCAAATTCTTCCAATAAATTTGAAAATTGATCTGAAGTTTACTGGTTTTGGTCAGTCATTTCAGCAAAGCAATCTGTATGCATTGTGTGCCCACATTTCATAACTGTTGAGCCTTTAACGGAGTCAAAGAGATACTGTCAGCATAAAACAGTATTGTTAGGCTGATAAAATTCCGTGAACAGCAATCAATTCTGACAGACAGCAGTCAAACCACAAACCTCATAACAAACAGGGCAATAGTTCTTCATGGAGTTCTCTACGCATACATGATCATTGCGTGCACTGACTGAATAGCAAGATCCTGTGCTCTCACAATATACATTAGAAAGGGAGAGAAATCTACAAAAGGACAGCCACCAACCCACCGCTCTCTCACACACTTAACTCTTAGAACGATAAAATGACATAAAAACCAGTTTTGTATGCATGCCTTGAATACCAAAATGATAAACAGGAAAATATATTAAACTTATCAGCTAAAATTGCAATGTATGTAAAGACTCAAAGGATAAGCCGCAACACAGTTAAAACTTCTAAATACAAACAGTTCAGGCAGTGGACTTGCTAATAGCATTATTTTATACTATTAGTTTATACACGGTTCAGGATGCCATAACCTTGCAAACAACCACAGGTAAAAGAGGGAAATTTTTTGTTATTAGCGTATTTCCAGAAATTTAATAATAAAAGTTCTATCAAGGCATTTCCAGATTTCTAAGAATTCCTGATGCTTCTAGGAATATTCAAGAAGAATAAATCAAAGCTTTTCTTGGAACAAAAGAGAATAATATTAATGAGTAAAAAGAGAGATACAAGAGTGGGTAAAAAATCCACTAGTTATTAGATCTCCCCTATTCTTCTTATTTTACTAAACATGTATAAGAAAGAGTAAACGACATTATTAGCTTGAATGATAAATAGCTGTCTTAAATTGAATTCTTGATTTCCTACATGCCTGAACAAATACTTTGAAATCAAATGTCACTTAAAGAAGGGAAAAACCATGGTAAAGTTTCAGTACACATTTTTTTTAACCAAACTAAAAGGCCGAGCCAGGCCAAAGATGTGTACGGAATGGTGATATATAAATGTGCTAAGAAGGTAAAACGATAGCATACCACACTTCTGACAGTGAAAGAATTCATCACGGCCACCAACTCTGAAACCACAATAAACAGCACACAACAATTCATCACTTAATTGAAGGCGTGAAGACAAAAAGGCAGAAACAGATTGACGTGGATATGAAACTAGTGACAATATAACTGGTTAACTAACCTACAAATCCCACAATCATCACAATGGAACTGTCCCTTTGAAATCTGCAATAATTACATTAAGCACGTGAAAAAAAACCACGAAAATAAATAAACAATGACCAAATTTAAAAGTTTGATTCTAAAACATTTAGCTGACCAACCACTTGAAACTAATTAACTTACATCATCATCATAGAATTTGCAAATATTGCAAAAATATTCACCCATTTTGACCCCACAGTTGGCACAAATTTGAGCAACCTACAAAACAGAAGAAGAAAAAGAAAGGAAAGGACATAGTCCTGCCTAAGATATTGGATAAACGAACAAAAGGGTGAGCAACTATGGGTAGGTCCCAAAAACACACCTCTTGCTCGGTATTGCAAAGTGAACAAACAACCTGGATGACCAATTTGAAAAACATAGGAAATAAGCAATTTATCACATACATACATGTGAATAAAATAGAATAATTAAAACAAGGCATACATACTTGCTTAACATTTTGCCTCACAAGCTCATGATGATCCTTGGGGTTGCTCAGCGAGTTCTAAATCAAAGACAAGAAATCCCACAATCGAATAAAATACCAAAAAGGAAAAAAAAATCAATATTGAGAGAGGTAAAAAAAAAAATAAAACAAATAGAGAGAGAGAGTTACCACGGCCTCGTTATGGCAATGGCGGCAGGGAAAGATCTTATCACAACAAGGAGCACGGATTTTGCATCGTCTCCGATAGTGCTCGCATCTAAAAAAGAATATAACAAAATGAACTAGAATAAGAAGAAAAACTTCTGAAACATAAAATAGGAGGCATAGGTTAGGGTATAATAGTTTTGACCCGTATTGTAATTTTCCGACGTCATATTTTGTGGTGTGAGGATGCACAGACTCTTCTTCTTCCATCAATAATGTAATGTTAACGGTAGAGAGGAGAGGAGAGGAGAGGAGCGGAGAGAAGAGACGGTACGGTAACGACACGACAAAGCGGCGAAAGATTATATTCTCCTTGGGTTGGGTTTTGTCCTTTTTAGGCAATTTAGTATTAGCGGGAGAGAGGCTAATACATAATCACATGGGATGGGATTAATACCGCCGACCCACTTTGCTTCCGACACGTGTCTTTTATAGTGTTACGACTTAGGAAGCTTGCCTTTCAAGTTTATTAATTATTCAACTTCTCTCAAGTCTCAACATCTAATGAATGCTATTGGATATGGGATTAACAAATACTACTACATAATAATAAATCATTAAAAAAACAGAAATCAGCCGATATAACCAAGTCTTAAATTAATAAACCAAATACAAGTCAACTTTGGATGATGTTATCTGATGTAGTTTGTATATGGAGAAGTTTTAAATAATCCAATCATCTCATTTCTCTAAACAATCATGTAATCAACCAGAGTTATTTTAGTGTGTATGTGACATAGATTAAGATTACCTACGAATAAAAAATTAATCATTTTTTTAATCTTTATAAAATGTATCAAAATAATCAATGATGTGCAGGAAGGGCATACGGATAAAACAACTCTCACTTGGTCAAGAAAAACAAAGAAGAGTACCGGAATCCCAAGTCTTGCTTTTATCTCAACTGAGATCTAAAACAATATCACTCCCATTATCCGCTAAAAAAAAGGACAAATTTCCATGCTCTGCATTTATATCAACAAGCAAAAGCATGTGTATATATAAAGCACAAGGAAGAAGCATGGGATGTGGACACATCCGAATCTGCCTTCACCTGAACGGTAAGGCATGATGTCCAAGATGATGGTAACATGAACAACACTTAAAAACAATCACTATAACAGAGCCTACATACACGTTTGAGCAATTAAAATGTAGAACAGACTAGATTAGTATCATGAAGGGAAGTAAGAAAAATACGAATCACACTCAAGCTTGCATACACGTATATGGCAATTTGAACATACAAAAGAATACAATGTTAAATGCTCATTTCATCTCGTTAGGCCACAAAGCATTCTTTCCAACTCAAAGGATAGTACATGAGCATGAATTCTGCTTCTGCATCTCTTCAAGGTTCTTGTCTGCATTTCACCACAAGGAGGAATGTTAATTCATCTGATGGTAGATGTTCTCTAAAGGCATAAAAAGGAACCAGCTTAAATAATTTAAACAGCTACCAAAATCAAATTGAGTCAGGACTCTTGACAACTTGATACTTGATGGCTCAATTTAAGAACAGGATTTGTTTCCTACACAAAATGCTAGCTATATTCATTGTCACACAGAGTTCTTGGGTTTATAATTTGGAACTACATGTCAAAGAGATTGAACCTAAAATCTTAAACTGTTCTACGAAGTGCCAGGAACCACTAACTCAATGCTTAAAAATTTGTATTCTTCTAAGTTAAACTATGATTCAGTCCTTTTAATCAGTTTTCCACTCTACAAAGAGATAGCTTTACCTTTGGTGGAACAGGAAGCACACATCAATTTTGGGACACTGTAATAAAACAAGGATGACATCCAGGTATCTAGTGGCCGATTGTAGGTGATCTTAATGAAACATAAGAACTCCTGAAACCCGGTTCATGGAATCAGGAAAGAATCCATGTTATTTTTCCATAAAAAATAAAAAAACCAAGCCAGCAACAAACAAGCATACAGAATAAAACAAAGAGAAATATTAGTCCACATCCAGTTTACATATTTGCATATGTCTCACAAGGATTCTAAAATAACCTAAAGACTCTATTACAGTCCAAAAGAAATTTAAATGCAAAAATAATTGCTCAGAGATTAAACTGCGCAAACTTAGCGGGAGACAAGACAATCGTATATCAGATATAAAGGATGAGAAACTAAACAAACCTGTCTTCTTTTTAGCTACAGGAGGCTGTATGACGACGTGCATGGTAATGACACCAGTAGGAAGGTCGCCCATGGTAACCCTTGAATCAGCCAACGTCTTGTTATTCTCCAAAATTTTACCAGCATGTATAAGTTTTACATCATTTACTGACTTGGGTGTGATTGTTTTATCTGAATATGCAAAGACCCCATCAAAAACTTGGATGGAGAAATACCACCAGAAAAAAATATGAAAACCTAAATCCTATAATTTTGCATTCACACACATGTACATAGCTTCACAGCAACAACCATAAAATTATTATTTAATTGTGGAAATTCCATGTTAGGTGCATGCGTACATATCTTATAAATTGAAAATAAAATTTCATTCCGAAACTTCATGCAAGATAAACTTTTGATCTAATAATAAGGATCACAGGTGAAGGGCATACAAGAATGATTTCAAGTCTTATAAAATAATAAAAGGACAACCAGACACAGGATGGCAGTGTTCCAACGATTTCAAGTCTTATAAAATAATAAATCTAATCCATGATAGGATGATAAGGTTTATAACAGGTATGTTAAGGCTGATTCTAATGCATAAACCTTACCTGACTGATTGGGTTTTTCATCGAGATCTTCAATAGGTTTTGTGATTGACGTTATGCTGATTTAGAGATTGTGCTGCATGATTTTATTTTATTAATCAGGGTTATTCTGATAATTTTGATATTTGCTGGTCATAAGCTGAAATTGCGTTAATGGATCTTAAAACAAATTGAAACAGGAACCCAAAGAACCTTGGTTCAACATTATTTACTTCTGTTATTGGGTTATTATGTGTGCTAAGAGCTTTGTTCACATCATTTTCTTTATAGATAAAATAAGACAAGGAATCAAAAGAAAGAACATAGCACATAGACATAGTACAATCATCCTCAAACCATGTTCAGGTCAAACAGTAATTGAGACAAATGCAATAAAGCCAGTTCACTGAGTCTGAATACTCTCATTTAATTAACAAAATAACCAGTTCATGAGTAAACAGCAAATGAGAGTAATAACCTTGAGGCCATTCAGCAACTAGCCTTTGCTTGAGAGTTGCAACAGAGGTAGATGGTGCATAAGTACTATGGCCAATATCTGTTCCATCATAAATACGGAATTTAAGCTCAACACTTTGTTCTCCTTCAGCCATAGCGCCTTTTTCCTTTTCCCAGCTTGCAAAATCCAATGAAATACAAAATCTACAGATCCAGACCCAGTCCCAGTCACAGAATTCAGTCTCACCCTATTCACCTGAACAAGAATTCACATACACAACTTAAAGCCAAGATTCATGCAACACTATCTGTTTAGCTTTTCAGAAAATAGAGCTAAATAACAGAATAACGAAAAGTTTTGTAATTGTTTCCACATCTTTTTTAATAAAAGATACAACTTACTTTTCTTTTTTCAATTAATATTTTCAAATATATTCCTCTTATCATGTTTCTCTATTCATCACTTCTTAATAGCCTACAATTGAAAAATTAAATTTCATTTCTCGCATAACCTAAATTGCCAAGCAAACAGTTCGTCTCTTCTCCAAGATTTTGACAGCAAATCGGGAAATAAGTAAACAACAACTAAAGTCAAAGCGTATAGAAAAGAAACATGAATTTGATCAAAATTCGTTTATACCAACCTCTGTGAATTTGATAAAAAGTTTGTTTGGAGTGAAAACATGCAAGAAAAGTACATAGCCAAACCAATCCAACAAGCACTTCATATGATCCAATCACTCTCCGCTCACTCAATTCCTGCAACAAAAACAGACTGTCTTCAACACCAACAAAACCTAATTATGAAATTTCAACAAAAACCAAATTCCAGAAATCCAATCTCAACCACACATCCAAAATCAAGAAAATTAATAAAAGAGAAGGTAAAAACAGTTGAAAATTGGAAATAATACCTAATCAAGAAGCCATAGATTAAATTAGGGTTCACATCACAGTCTTGAGCTACAGTGTCGGTGCTCTGTTACTTGTTTTGTTGGTTAAATTTCTTTTCATGATCTTTCTTTCTTTTCTATTTTTTCCGTGAAAGTCTGATATCTGTCTACATGATAAGATGTGGAATTTATTTATAGTTAGACTTAGGGAGTCGGATTGTGTGAGCTCGCCAAAGCGTGAGGCTAGGGACGGGCGTTGAACCCGCACCCGCAGGGTTGGACCCTATCTCGTCTCATTCGGAGCGGGTTTTATCCGTTAAAATTGAGTGTGGATGTAGGTGCGGGTTTAAAAAGAAAACATGTTATCAGGTGTCGGGATAGTATGGGATCTGCATCCGCTCCATCCCACACCCTCCCTAAAATATAACAAACTAATAATACTATAATTATAATTAAGTTTTTTAATGTAAAAGTGTATTTGTTTGAAATTATTCATTGAATTCTATTCATATGGTAAAATTATATCATATTTTTATAATCACTACACTAGTCAAATTGTTTACCTTATCCAAAAAAATGTGAATAATTAAAAAAAAAATTTCCCAACCTAATCCATATTTAATTTGAATAACCATGTATAATTAAATATGACATTGTAATACATTTGCTATTACATTTTTTTATTAAGTTTTAAAGTTTATTTGTTTGAAATTGTTTATTGAATTATATTCATATGATAAAATTAGATCATATTTTTGTAATTACTACATTAATCAAATTGTTTACCTTATCCACAAAAATGTGAATAATTGAAAAGTTGTTTTCCCAACCTAATCTATATTTAATTTGAATAACTATGTCTGATTAAATATGATATTGTAATGCATTTGCTATTACATTTTTTTTTATTAATTTTTCTGATAAAACCCCATTGAGCATAGCGGGGTGGGACGGGACAGGTGTGGGGGTCTCGCCTCCCCCATGAGGCGGGTGCGAGTTTCTTTATCAAACTCATCCTCAGGTGCGGATCGGGTGTGGGGTTGGGTATAGGGGTCGGGTGCAGGTGCGGGTGCGGGGGACCATGAACCCGCACCCAACCCACCCCATGCCCATCCCTACGTGAGACTAGAAAGTACACAGATTATAACGAGCCACGTCAAGTTGTGGTTGGTTGCCTAATTTACCGAATGACTAAATTACCCATTATGGGCACGTGGCAAATTGTGGGTGGGGAAACGACACGGAGAAGTCATTTCTCGTAGTTGGTAGTTGGAGATCCAACGGCGTGGATTTGGACCATTTGGTGTAGAAACCGGCCGTTGGGTGGGGTCCATAACAACCATTACTGAAATTGTATAGAAGAATAAAAAAGCCGTTACTGTTAGTTATTAATACCCCAAAAAAGGAAGAGTAGAGAAAAATGCCTTCTGTGTTCTGTCCACGTCACACTTTTCTTATGGGTAGAAATTTTAGTCTTTTTTGGTAAAAAAAATTCATATTTTATAAAATTAGATTCTTTCTTGAGATAAGTTCAACTTCACCCAAGTTTTAAAAATTTATAAACATTTAATTATTAGTAATTAAACATTATTAAAAATGTAAATATTATACCAAAGTTTTAATATAAAAATCCCAATTGATACTTGAGGAGAACAAAAAAACAATATGAAGCAATCATATTTGGCACCAAAGAAGAAAATACAGATGGAGAGATGGTTGCAGAGAGAGGTGAAGATGGCAATAAAGTTGGGTTTTCCTGTCAGTGTCGAGGATATACAGTATTGTATATTTGGTCCGGATACCAACTTGCTATTTCTGTAAAGCAAAGAAAGAATATTGTGCAGAAAATGGTTGCCTTGACATGCATGATATAACCCACCAGAGCCAGAGTGCGGCTCCTCTGATGGCACACTGCCACACGTATTGGTGTGACAGCATACAAAACTTCCAAATTTTCAATATCAATGTCACTTTTACTTTTGCTCACACATTCTAATGACACTAGATTTTGCAATAAGTTTATCATTGTCAAATAATAATTGATTGATTACAATCTCTTGTATAAATTCAGGCTGCAGAAGAGGATGGAATGATTAGAAGGTAAGGGCAAAGTATAACAAGTCAATATTTGACTGGGCAGACCTGATTTATGAATTATGAGAAGAAGATAGGTTTGAGTGTTGTGAGATTCCCTGAGTCATCTCTCCACCTTGAAAATTTGTGCTTTTTACCTTTATCAATAACATTTATATCTTTGTCATATATCATCAGGGAATCTGCCCTTGGACATTGATGAAAGCAACTAAGCAAGTAGTATCTCAGATGTTTGAGGCCAATTCTGTCAGTTCAATATGAAAGATACATTATCGATCTTCCTTTCATCAGTTAAAGTTGCGGGGACCAGGCCCTAAATTCAGTGCCTGTAGGACTAAAGCTATCATATCCTCATATCAATTCAGGCCTTAGAACTTGTGCTTAACACAGATATTTCTATGCTAATTCGTTTCAGTAATGTAAATCGCAACTAAGGATCATATTATTTGGTTTAGATGACACCTTTAAAATAAACTAAGAACACGTTACGAAAAAGAAAAAAGAAAAAAAAAAACAGTTAAGTAAAAACAAACTCTACTTTTTCTTCTTATTTATAAACTCAATACTGTTAATAATTCACTAGGTTGTCGAACTGAAATTTTTTTAAGAAAGATTCTGGTCAGCTCTGCAGTCTCTGAAAAGATATTCTGTGGCTCTCTTACTTTACATCAGACCTTGGTTTCAAGTTTCTTTTTTTTTTTTTTTTTTAATGACAGAGGGTTTTATCCCCTGGGCACCTCAAATAATCTCCTGGATTCTGAAGTTGAGGACCGGGTAAGTCCCTCAGTGGTCACAGTTGAAAACTCGAACTTGAGAAGAAAGATTTTATTCTTTACTCTTTTACCATCAGACAACTTATGGGTGGTCGGTTTAAAGTTCATTGTGCTGTGAAGCATGAACAAACTTTAATTCGCCGACTGATTCTAACTACTACCCACTTGGATATCACCACGAGAAAAAGTAGACTAAATTATAGAGGAAAAGGCAAAGAATTTAATACCTTTCTTTATCCCAGATAAAGTAGAAGAATCTGTGGTGGCACATACTAGAAAAGTTAAGAATTTTCAATTCAAACTTGTAGCATATGGAAGAATGCAGTTAGATTTTCCGAGTAGAGGTCCTTAAAGTTCTTTCTGTGGAATACCTTTCTGTTTCAGATAGGTCCCTCCGTATAACAACTTTTCATGTTCTGGAAGTTCTTAATTGTATAATATTCTCTCTTTTTTTCCATACACAATCCACACCTCTTCATTTGTTTCTAGTATGCTACTTTAGAAGATTTGATCATAGAGAGACTTTTCTTAGTGATCTAATTAAAATTTCCAAGCATTTTGTGCATAACCGGAACTGTAGAATCATACAGGGCTAGCTGCGGACGAATCATGGTAGGAACTGATTTTAAATATTATTTCATTAATTACTTTCTCCTGTTCTATTAGTATACTAGGGATTCCATTTTGATAATTGGAGTAGAAAAACAATTGGATGTTCAAAAGCTGATTTATCCATCATTTAAATTGTATGAAAAGCTTGACAACATAAAATATATAAAGCTAAACTTCATTAAGAAAGGTAACAGTAACACAATACAATTACATGCTATAGCTATTCCAAAGCTATATATGAAGTACTTGAGACATAACAAGCTACATAGATACACAACACAGAGCACACTAAACTACTAATTCGTGCCAAATTTATTCGTCAATGTGATATTGAAGTATTTGATTTAAGACAAAGGCTGATAAGGCTTGAGCAGTGGAATCAGATTGCCACTTAGATGGAGAGACATGACTTCATTGGTGGATCCCACCAACTTCCCAGCAATGAACACAGCTGGTACAGGCGCGTTACACCCCAACCTCATCAGAGCTTTCTCCATTTCCCTGCCTTCAGGATCCTGGTCAATCTCATGAACCACGGGGCTCACTCCAAGTTCCTGAAATAAAATGTTGACTGCATAACACAGGCAACATGAGCTCTTGCTGAATATTACTACTCCCTTCTCCGACGCCAACCTTGTTATCTTGTCCATGATGATAAGAATGTCTTCTTAATTGCTTAGGCAAAATTTTCTCTTAAAAGATATAAGTAACACAGGCGGGTTACTTTAGATTGCACTTAAAACCTATTTTTGGTAGTGTAAGGATGGAAGTAGGAGAAGAAAAAGTAGGCAAAAGAGAAAAGGGTTTAAAGCTTAAGGTTGTTTGAACTTAGTTATAATGCTGGCCTATTTATAGGGACAGCAAAGTAGACTCCTTTGTTTGAACAAGAACATTCAAAAGAGGATCTGCTTTACTTAGATGCCCAAAATAATAAAGTAGCTTTACCGGGAAGGAGACCACTGTGGTCTTCTGAACTGAACAACTTGCATATAATGCATTTTCTGCTAAAATATTATTCATTTAATTAGAGTGAGTCTAAACCCGTAGCCATCTGATATGTGGACTATTTCTTAATCTATATATTCAAAGTAGATAGACAATCGGCGGAGTTGATACCTTAAGCTTTTTAATATCGACGTATATAGCTTATTGACGATTTGTTCAAACTTTTTGCTGATTTTATGGAACACAAGTATGCTCTCTCCATCAAGATGCAACAAAAGTAAAAAATTCTATGGCGTAGTCAATTTATACCAGATTCTCACAATCACCTTCTTTGAATCATTATGCGGAAAGATCGGGAATGAGATGGCTTTCGGTGGTCGTGAGTGTTGCGCCCACCACTTGAACGATTCCTTCTCGCCCATGACCACATCAACCTCTATTCATATACTCTATTGATCTTCTGTAAATATTGCTTTCATATGTATGGACGAATATAGAATGTGCAATACAAGTATATATGCAACTCTTCCTTCATCAAAGAATTCTCTTGTCAGGGCCAAGCCCAATCACGAGTCATCGGCATTCGGCAATACTACTGCAGCTACATAGAACCATAAATAATTCTTTGAGATATGTAGCTCTGCGTATGCACTCAGGCATTATTATTCAACTATTTCGTAGATTCGTTAATATCCATCAAGATATAGCTAAATATGCGCAAACTTATTCCTATATAGATAAACACATAGTTAGTATCTAGCTAAATCCAGGAAATTCATATGGGAAAAGTTTTTGGCTTTCGGAAATGGAGGAATACTAGAGGGACAGAAAATTTTGCATCTCCTTTTTGTCCCTCACTTAGGAAAGTGATTATGCAGATGTCTCACAGTTAATTACCAGGTAAAAAGGTATCTTTCAGAAGACAAACTCCGCAAGTAAACAACTCATCCAATTGTCGTTCTTATAATTAAATTCATAACAGAAAAAAACCATGATATCTACTAGAAATAGAATTTTTATTATCACCTTGATGATGACACTGGGACATTTCCTCTCCTCTGTTACTGCAATTGTCACTTCATGATACAGGGGATTACTTTCATGTGTGGGAAAAGTTATCCATTGGAACATTTCTGGTTACTATTTTTTTATTTTTAAAGGAAAAAAAAATGGATGCATTTTGGTAAATTTATTCTATCATAGTGCAGCTTGCATAGTTTCTAATCATTTCATTAAATATTCTCAAATAGGAATCTGTCTAATCATGCAAGTTTGATTTGAGATTTCAGGTTGATGGCTTGCTTATCTTAGATTCTGATATGAAAGAATCCTAGAAAGTTTAAAGATAAAAATGATGCTTACATGTTTTGTGATATGTCTTCATTATGCATTGGAATGAAAGCAATTATCAAAATCAAAATCTGTGAGTCATTACAAAACTCTTTATGCTACTTCACTGAGTAATATGATATTCTGCCATACAATGTTGTCAAAAGCTCATAATATAACATTTTTCTTTCGACATGGTATTAAAACTATATTCATATTACTACAAACTTGTATAAACGTAGTACAAGGACTGTGTTATTGTAGTAAGTAGGTAGCTAGAACCAGATGGCTTTTGCATCCATGAGCATCTGCTTCAGAGATCCATCAACGTGAAGGGAAATGACATCTTTAGCTGACCCTACATATCTTCCACCAATAAACACAGCGGGGACTGACCCATATCCTTGGGCCCTTAGAGCCCGCTCAATTTCTCTCCCATTTGCATCATGGTCAAGCTCATGAATCGCAGGGCTTGCACCAAGTTCATAAAACAGTGTCTTGATGCTATGGCACATGCAACATGAGCTCCTTGTGAAAATCACAGCAGCCTTCTTTGATGCTAAATCTCTTACAGTGTCCATGTTGGTTGATAATCTTTGTATGATTTAGAGAAGATTTTGCTCAGCAATGCAGCTCAGGTTTAATAAAAAGCCTGAAGACAGAAGCAAAGGAAGTTAAATTTGTGAAAACTGAAGAAGAAAAAAGTAGTATGTAGAGGAAGCGAGTAAGATTAGTGTAGGAAAACTCTATATGGCTATGGTGGACTTTGAGATTTCAACAAGCCTTATTTATAACAGTTGGTGATGGTGGTGGATTACATTGTTTAATCCATAATAACAAAAAACAATATAAAAACAATAGATAGGATAAAAAGAAGAAGTTCTTTCAGATATTTGTTTGGATAAGAAAAATGCTTCCCTATGATTTGTTTGATTGTGACCCTTTGTGCTGTAAACCCACTTGCATCTTGTATCAACTATAACCATAATCTAAATCTTCTCGAGAGTGTCCGTACAACTAATCTGAGCAACGATGGAATACAAAAACATACTTTATAAATGATTAATTAGCACAAATCACTTTCGGCTCTGGTTGGTAGCATCGTATATTATAATAAACTTAATGGTGTCCTGAATAATACTCATTTTGTTGATATTAGACCACAACCATCCAAAATGAAGAATACTTTTAGTATTAATAAATTTAGAATGTCAAAGACCTGAAAAGAAACTGGGGCATGTAGGCAGTAGTAATCTGGTTTTCATTCTAAGCGAGCCTCAACCTCCAAGAATAAAAAAGCGTTTTCTTCTGAAACAAAGTGTAATTTGGTATTATGCGTTGACAACATAATGATAATGAAAATTCGGTGTTTATTTTAATTGCAGGATGAGGATGAGGATGAGGATGATGGTGGAGTTTCTAAAGTTGGGTAGTTGAAACTTTTTTTTGGTTTTGGTTTCATGTCATCCTGTTGGTAGTTCATCATCTGGGACTGTTAGCGTCAGTTTGGTGATGTGGAGAGAGATAGAGTTTATCCAATTCATTCCACTTTCTAATTTGGTCCCCGCATCAAATGCATGGCGCATAAAAATCCACTCGTAGGACAAGAACAAAATCGCCATCTAATTCTTCCCCTGTTACTGACGCAAGTAAATCTCTGAAACAACACATACAGTAATCGAATCCCCGGGGGAATATGAATATGATATGTTTTAAGCTACAGGGTATTTAACGTAGGTGTAAAAAATTGAAGGATAAGGTGGCCTTGGAAAGATGGGAAAGGGCAGTTCTTGAACTACACAAAAGAAAAAGGAAAAATTAAAACAAAAATCCCAGCTTGCAACACAACAGATCGAATCTTCGGCCTACTTACTTTCATCTTCTGCTTGATCAACATAAGAGAAGAATCTTGTATCAAAGTACGCCACATGCATGTCGGCCAGCATCATTACTCCGACTCTTATTCTTCATTCTTATATATCCTTTACTTAGACAGCAAGCTTTTTCCAGATGGTTGTAAAATGATAAGAGAGAATGTCAACCTGGAGTTATTCTAACTTCATCATCCCTACAACTAAAATTTTGGTAGAATATGAATCAATGCAGTGAAATAGTACTGTTTATAGGCTAAGCTTAATTGGTGAAAGTATCTCTCAAAGTAATATATGAATGTCTTAGTCTATAATTCAATTCATGTCATTGTTAATCACTTCAATCACCTATTTTCCTTTAATTTTATAGAAAAATGATCCTTTTCTTTGTCAAATTGAGAGGTAAATACTCTCTTCATTATAAAAACAATTATTTAACTATATGGGTAATGTTGTACATATGAATTCCTCCTCTATCCTTTAATTTATTTTTATTTTTTCTTAGTTTTAACTCTTTCAATCACATTATTTTTAGATGAGTTTAGTATTATTCAATCAAATTTGAGAGTTTTGTGGAATTTTAATTATTGAGAAATTTATTTTTAAAAAAATAAATAGAGATACAGCCATACAGGTCTTGGTGCTATCTTATTGTGGGCCGTTTGGGCCAATAATAAATACTGGATAATTAATGTTTGGACCCATCCAAAAAGGGTAGCTAAGCCCAAGAATGATAGGCTACCAGATCACCCCCTTCATAGGCATAGCCCTTTGAAATTTTAGCTTTCTTTTCTTTCTATTTTTTTTTTCTACTTTCCCTGTAATATCTTCGGGCATATTAATATAACAAAGAATAAAAGAAAAAAGAAAACACAAAAAAGTAAATAAACAAAAAGAAAAGAATGTGCCAGTCTGCTGGGTGCTGACAAAGCTAATCGGAGATCTATTAGGTTTTACGCGTAAAAACCCTAACCCAAAGTATCTCGTACTCTTAGGTGTTCTATCTCTTTCCTCTTTATCTTTGCTTTGTGAGTTCTCTTCCAATCTCTCTGTTATACACTATTTCTGATATAAAGATTTCATTTTTTATTTTTATTTTTTCAATGTTATCATGTTATTTATGAGTTTTATGTAAATGGTAGTGAAAGAAATGCACCGAATATATTGCTGATAAAGAGCAATTGTTCATGTATTCTGTTTATTGTACTTTACATTTTATTATTTGTTTGTCTGAGTCTATCTAGCCCGGATGAATTTGGACTTCTTAGTTATAAATTATTTTTAGTTTATGCTGCATGAATAAAGTTGAGGCGAACTATTAGCCCCTTTTTGTTTGATAATTGATTGCGAGACTGATGAAAGTTTCCTACTTGTGGTTTAATTTTTGTTTACTTTAGTCTTACGGTATAAATGGTATAATCTCTTGTTTAGTCTTCCATTATTTTTCTTTGTGAGATTATGCGTAGTTTGTGATTGGTTCATACTTGTGTAATTTTCGTATTTAAATATTTTTCCTGAAAATAACAGCTTGGGTTTTAGATTATGGTCTTCATCTCTTTATATGGAAAGAAACTCATCATTTTTGTTTTCATTATGTTTGCCTTATCAAATTGATGAAAGAATGATAATTATTAGCCATTGTGGCAGTTACTAGCATAATGCATCACAATTCTAAGAGATATGTCCTGTAAAATTTGTCAATTATTAAAATCAGGAAAATTTATTACATTTTTTATGTTGTGATGTATCCGAAATGCATTCCAGAATACATTTCTTTTAATGTTATTTTTGGTGCTTGATGATAAGAAGTTGATGTTCTCAATACTGCTTTTTGTGCAACAAAGAAATATGTTTGGTCTACCTAATTTGTGTTTGCAATATAAATTTTCTGGTGATTGATTGGTGTGAGATAGATCTGGTTCATTGAGCACTTGGTGGGATGTCTTTTTGTTTAATCTTCTATTTTATATCAATTCTTCCCCAATCCTTCACAGCAGGCATTATATATCTAGTTGTTGTAGATAGTTTCAGAAGGTTTTGATAACGCTCTTTGCATTTTTTTCTACCTTAATTTTAGGGACCCAAATGGCAGACAATCAAGAAATAGAGGATGGACCATCTGAAGCAAAATCTGTTGATGCATCTCAAAAGAAGCAAGAAACTCGTGATGAAATGCTTTCTAGGCACAGGTAATATTATCATTTATAGTCTACATTGTAATTTCTCTCCTTATATATGGAGATGCATCTGGCTGTTCCAATGAATTTAAACCAGTTCATTAATCTTGTTTATCATTCTAGAGTTCTGTTATTGACCATAGTAGATGTTTGTGCCTTCAAACTTTTGGGTTTCTTTTTCTGAGCTATTTCTTAGATTTTCAGGTTAGTCCTAATGCCCTTATTTCTTCCTTTTGAGTACAGGAAAGAGATATCACAGCTTCAGAACAAGGAAACTGAACTGAAGAAAGCAGCAGCCAAGGGTAGCAAAGCTGAACAGAAAGCTAAGAAGAAGCAGGTGGAAGAGGAGATATCTCAACTCTCTGCGAAGCTTAAAGAGAAGCATGCTAAAGAACTTGCTTCATTAGGTTATAGCAGTAATAATGAAAATGAGAAAAGCAATCTTGACAATTTGGTGAAGGCCATTGCTGGAGTTTCTGTCACCGACCAACCTGACCATTCTAAGCCCAGCAAGGGTGCTAAAAGGAGAGAGAAAAGAGCTCAGCAAGAAGCAGCAAGAGAACAAAGAATTCAAGAAGAGCAGAGTAACATTGTAAGTGATCGAATGGTTGAAGACAAGAAATTGGAAAAAAAGCTCGAACCCCTTGGATTGACTGTTAATGAAATTAAGCCAGATGGACACTGTCTCTATCGAGCAGTTGAGGATCAGCTGGCCCATCTTTCAGGAGGTTCTTCTCCTTACACTTACCAAACTCTTCGGGAAATGGTAGCTGCTTATATGAGGGATCATGCATCTGATTTCTTACCGTTCTACCTGTCGGAAAATATGTTAGATGAAGATTCTGATAATTCACAAGTGGAGAGATTTGAGAATTACTGTAAAGAAGTTGAGTCAACAGCTGCATGGGGAGGGGAGCTAGAGCTCAGAGCCTTAACTCACTGTCTGAGAAAGCATATCAGGATATTTTCGGGATCCTTCCCTGATGTGGAAATGGGGAAGGAGTACAAATCTGATGGTGGGTTGGATTTGTCTAATGCGAGTATTATGCTGTCATATCATAAGCATGCATTTGGTCTTGGTGAGCATTATAATTCTGTGGTCCGGAATTTGATAAGATAGGTGTTTCTCACTTTATTTGTGAAAAGTTACTTTTTCGGTGAACATTCTACTTTTGTAATGTCATAGATAACATGCTTGAACTCCATGTTAAATCTTAATTTTAGTTATCAGAAATGGTAACATTATTGTTTGTGTTGTTGAAGTTTTGCATGATATGCTAGAACTATTAATTCATTGGAGAATATTTCTTCACTATTGCTTATGTTTCACGGAATTCTGCTTGGTCCAACTTTGGACAGCGTTTCACGTTTGGGATGGTCTGAAGTATTTCATATTCCCTGTAAGGTCCCAAGAAAGAAAATAACTACCAGGTTGTGCTTGTTCAAAAGATGCGAGTTTTAACACCCCCTCTCTGTTGAATGGGTTGGGAAACTAACTGATTCTGCGTTCTGTACTTGGTCTTCTTTGTTTTGCTAATTTCGTCGATCAACTGTATGTGGCTTTATTTGAGATGCTACGTCCAACTAGTTCAATGTCTCTCTGAGTGTTGCTATATTAATGTAATATGTGCTTATATTAATGGAATATGTTAACGAACCAATACACTTGTCGAGAGAAAGTTTGGCGATCTGAAATTTTAGTGATTAAAGTGATGCAGCTTTTGCCCCATGAACTGATCAAGAATACATGTTTATTATTTTCCAATATAACAGTGTTAATTAATCTTCT
>WYDK02000059.1:6025323-6047316 GCA_009867345.2 Toxicodendron radicans
TATGTTAATAGTAATTAAATGTCACGTTTAAGTATCATAAATAGTATTAAAGTGATTCATGAAGAAGAAAGATTCCATCGAACAAAAAACCTTTAATCAAGGTGACCCTAGCTAGGTATATATAACTGACCCTTGGCTCTATCGTGAGCCAGTTACGCAACCTGATTGCTCATATTCATTTATGCTTTGATAATGAGCTACCTTTTGCTGGGGTTTGAGAAACGTGGCAATGTCTGGCACCTAAGATTTTAAGTATCAAATTGCTTTTTATTTTTTTTATTTTTACACTTATCAATTTGACGTTTCTTCATAAACACGAATGGAAATTGATTGAATTGATAGAAGAATATCTCAAAATCTATATATGCAATATTTTATCATCTATATATGCAATATTTTCACACATTAATTAATTAAGAACTGATAGACATGACCTTTCTGTTGTATGTATCATTCAAACCACATTAATTTGAATCGGCATAAGTCCTTTGGAGATCACTAACCAGAAGTTTGATGTAATTCCTTTCTGGAATAATGGCAATTAAGTCAATGGACTTTGCCTATTGTCAAAGTTAGGAATATATCCCTTCTCATTTTATGGAAACAACGAGTAAAATCAATACAAGTCTCTGGTATAATATCAATTACTATGGATCTCACATCCTAATTCGAGAATATTTATGGAGAGAAAGAGAATATTTATAATAGATGTTCAGGATTTGATTTGTTTGGGAAATTGGATTTGGATATAAAGTGGTGGTGGGTCTGAAAGGTATCTTCTTCTTGTACGGTCATCACGTGGGTTTTGATAATAATATCTTATCGGAGATTCGGAGGCAGATATATAAGACATTACTCTTTAACTTTACACGAAGCATCTTTCTTTTACAAATTTCCTCTTGTCTCGTTATCAACTTTCCATCGGTTTGCTATACTCGGATAAAGTGTTTTCCTATTGAACAGTAATTAGGTAAGTTTATCTAATGTAAAGATGAAGATTAAAGAATATCAAAGTGGCCGCATGGAGCTGATCAAAAGACATTATCTTATCTGTTAGATCGATCTCAGTGATATATCCAAGTTTCACATGCAAGACAATAGTTATTATCCAAGATTATGGCTGCCTTCTACTTGTTGCGCATCATCTAGATAACTACTTTGTTTTCATTAACGGAAGGTGATCAGAACTCAGAAAGTAGTAATAGTCACTTGGGGATGTGTGAAATTTCCTGGCAGTCTCATTCTTCATGTCAACATTCGTACTGCTCTGCAACTTGTCATTGAATTTGCAGATTAGACAGAAAAGAGCTTATCATAATCAAGGGTAGTTTGGGAATCCAAGGACGTTATCTGTACTCTGTAATGTTTTATTCCTTTCCTGTACTTATTCTATCTGAGAAAAGAATTCGCATGACAAAAATATTTAAATTATTCCAGTCCACCACTGACAATCAAGTTGATTTATGAATCATTATAAATAGACCTACTTGGGGCTTCAAGTTGCTCACATCAAACCCCTTTCAAGTTTCAACTGTCTCAGCTAAGTTGAGTTACACACACTCGAATCAATTTGCAGTCTAATATTTTTGTTTAGTAGTTAAGTTAGCTATGGAAATGGTCACAAGGTTGGTTAATGAAAAGCCTGTGGTGATTTTCAGCAAGAGCTCTTGTTGCATGAGTTACACCATTAAGACACTAATATGCAGCTTTGGTGCAAACCCAACTGTTTACGACCTTGATCAAATGTCAAATGGACAGCATATCGAAAGGGTATTGCTGCAACTAGGATGTCAGCCAAGTGTACCAGCTGTGTTCATAGGCCAAAAACTCGTTGGTGGTGCTAATCAGGTCATGTCCCTCAACCTCCAGAATGAGCTAGGCCCTCTGCTCGTAAAAGCTGGAGCTATTTGGATTTGGAAGAAAAAATAACTTCCTATAACCAACTCAGATACTAATATACATATACGGAGGTAGGTTTGCTCATTACTATTTTCTTCTTCCTCCAGTTCTTTTGTCGCTATCAGTACTATATATAAAATGAAGTATTTGCACGTACGGTTTAGATGCTTCTTTGAGCCTCTTTAGCACTTCCTTTTGGGGCTGTGAAAAATCACTGTATTTTCCTTTTTCAGAGTTCCTGGGTATAGCTTTTATTAATGAAATAAAAAAAAAAGGAAACATTTATGTATACTTGTAAATTGTAATATGTAGAATAATGGATCTTACATTTATTCAGCATTACATATCTAGATTGCCTCAAGAACGTGCACACAAATTAAGGTCATGAGCAGAAACGGAAGATTTTAAGAAATTAATTTGGATAAAGTAGGACATTGCACCACCAGAGACTGAACTAGAAAGTCACGATCAACATCATATCTGCCAGAGATGACAGTGTGTTAAATACTTGAATTCAATTTAAAAAAAAAAAAAAAGAATTCTTATTTATCAACTAATTTATTTGTCTTGCAATAACATACTCTTATCTGACGAAATGAAAATAACAACAATTAATTTGAGCTCTATTCAAGCTAATTACCTCCTCTTATCTTGAGCACTGGTAAAGAGGTTTAGCAAAGATCAGGAATATCCTTCGCCCGTTATCTCCTCATCTTCCTGTTTATAAGCCACAGCTCGCATTACTGGTAACTTTTAGTATGCGTCACCAGTCACCTTAAATCATAGCTAAACCTAACTGCACGCATTCACACAGACGTATATCTTCTAAGTGAAAGTCAATTAAACCTTTTCAAATTAAACCACTCAGCATCCACTTGAGTTGTCAAAGAAATTAAGTACTTTAAAAATTTATTAAATGCTATGGCAGTATCGTTAAATATTTCAACTTGTCTTTCAGACCACGATCAATCTTGATTAGAGATTTGGAGAATAATTTAGATCCAACAATTAGATTGGCATTTGCCATTAGTTGTATGTCAATATATATATGCTTCATGCTTTTTATGTGCAGGAGAATTTTCTCTATCTTGGTTCTATAAAGGCTTTCAAGGAAAGACGAGTCATGTTTTCAATTTTTCTGTGTTCAAGTTTGTCTAAGCCAATAGTATCAATCTTAAAAAATCTTAGGAAGAGGTAAAAATAGAAAAACATGTGTGCAAAGTGTTTGATCAAGAACACCCACCCATCATCCATCAGTACAAGTATAGTTTGAGACAATAAAAAGATATTCATGAAGTGAAGGACTAACCTCAGAGTCTGTATTATTATCAAAATTGAAAATAAAATCATCCACGCCAATATTTGAATGTCTCACAAGATATACATTTACTGATGTAAGCACATTATATCATTTTCAATACTAAATAAAAGTAACCCAGTAAACATTTATTTTAAAGTTGATAGAAATGACATTCTAAAACTTCGAAGCACTCACAATGGAGCTCAGAAATTCTACAAAATTTGACTTATACAATCATTTATTCTATATATACTACAACCGGTCCTCACTTGTGAATAAAATCCTTTATAACTCCATTTCCCTGATCTAGGTTTGCATTTCTTCGCCAATTCTCAACTGCTCTGTTAACTGTAGCATTGGCATGTCGTATCTCCTCAGCAGAGAACTTGTGTTCTATAATTCCCAAGGGTCCAGGCTGAAGAACTTTAACCACGGTTTCCATTTCAGCCTCAAGCTGCCTATAAGATAAGAAAACGAAACAGCAGGTAACATAGGTTAATAGATGAAACAAAAAGGCATGAGGGTCCAGTAAGAAGATAAACTTACAAACATATAACAGGAAGAACATTAAGTGCAGCATCAAACATCCCACTTAAAAAAAAAGATTCAATCACCCATAATAAACAATTTTCTATGATCATTAAACAGAATAGAAGCCACAACAACAATTGATAACTAACATTTAAAACAGGGTACTCATGTAAGCTTACACTCAGTGCTGATTTACATTTTCTGGAATGGAACTCCCAAATAATGAATTCCCACTTTCAAATTCCAAGAAAACTCAACAGAGTCCTTCAAACTTTATAAACAACCAAAAACGCACCCTTCCTTTCAACTTCACAAATGGTTTTATGGAAGAGACAGTTAATCCCATCTCTCCAGACACTGACACTTCGAGACACGGAAAAGTAATAAAATTCCGTCTGTTTAAGAAAGAAGTTTCTGCAGTCACCTAAATGATAAACTTTTTTACAAAAATTGAACCCTCATAATCTCATTAACATTAAAACTAGTGCCAAACCACCTAAATAGGATACTGTTAACAGTTAGGGAAGGATTTGAGCAAGAACAAATAATAAATCTCGTATTTGATTAACTATTAAATTCGTCATCACAATAATAAAATCAGATTCTAATCATTCTTGATCAACATTGCAAATAATAAGAACATTGAAAAACAATTATGTTACGAATTCCGATAAATATAACATTAAAGCACAAAACCCTAATAAAAAGAATGTAATATATATAAGCAAAAGATAAAACCTGAAGAGCTTTGAAAAAGGAAGGGCGTTGCGTAGCCGAGATAAAGATGTGGGCATATCTCTCTGCTATTACACACCGTTTCTCAGTGTGATAGTAGAAAAACACTTCTCAGTTGACACACAGAAAGCTCGGACCTTCTACATTTACAGGGAACTTCAGTCTAGATTGTGTCGTTTCGCAGCTGTCCCTATGGGCCTATTCCCAAACGGAGGCCTCCAAATCAGGGCAATTAAACGGTGTCGTTTCCAATTCGAAGAGAGCGACTCTCGATTAGAACGCCATCGTTTAGCCTATTTTAAAAAATAGAAATATATTAAAAAATAAATTAAAATAATTGAACCATTTTTAAAAATAAAATGACATCCATTTTAAAAATAAATAAATTAAAATGGCTACAGAACGTTAGGGTCTCAAAAAGTATGAACAACAAACCCAAAATCTGTGGTTCTGTAGACCAACGCCTTATCCATTGGGCCATGGAGTCCACTTAATCAAATATTTAGCTAAGTTTTAGAATTTTCATGAAGTTGTTATCATAGAAGTGTGTCTGAAATGTTAAATCTAAGGATGAAACTTTTAACTTTAAAAACTACTGGGAAACAAGTATTCAAGGGCAAAGAAAACCTGCATATAAGCGAGTGTGAGTTAGGCGGTAATAGAGTTTCTGTCGTTGTCACACAGTGAGACATGCTTCCTTGCAGGATGCTACACAGATGAGATGAAACCAAGCTCTTCATCTTCAGCATACAGACTGCTATGACAATATCATTCAACACCTAATATATCGCCTTTCACCTTACAGCAAGCATCGTTACAAAAATCTATTTTGATCGAAATCTCTCTACTTTGGATCCATGTGCCACCTCGGTGCGTCACTCTCAATTACTCTGTCATGTAATATTAGTACAACTAAATTAGAATATGTGAATATTTTTCATTATTTTTTATAATTGGAGTTGGAGATTCATTCGACAATATTGTCTTCCTAGACAAGTAGATGATATGAAGAGAGAGGTATGAAAGATTGTTAAACTCTACTTCCAACTTTCTAATCCTTGTCACACTTACGACCAGACATAAACATACAAGTTTGATTCAGTACTGCCTTCCTCAAGACTAGTTCAAAATGTCAATGCAATGATGATCTCACAGAGCAGGGCAACCAAGAATCAACACTCAAAAAACTATGCAATCACACTAAATATAATACTATACACTCTTTTACTTATTCACACTATTACACAGTTATGACACAGAGTGGCGCCATCGCTTCTGAAACAAGAATCGATTTTCTGAATTTGCCTTCCCTCCTATTGGCTTCATACCATTGATCCTGAATAGGGCATTCAGTTTGCCTAATTTTTTGGTGAAGGATTTGAATAGCTTATTTGCAGGATGGGATCTTACTAGCTCTTGTTTCATTGACACATGGTCCTTTTCTAGGTCGGTTAGCCTCATTCTCATTCTTGCAACTTCAAGTTTTAGTTCTCGGTTCTCTCTTCTCACTGATGCATAATTATCTCTTGGAGAAATGGCTCCACTTCCTGCCCCACTGCTTGAACGTTGAGGGAATTGACCGTTTACTGAACCAAAGAAGAACTGATTGTGCCCTCCACTCATTGCATTTCGAAGCCTGATTTGTTCAAAGTATAGCACTTGAACTGCCATTTGCACTGGCAACCTTTCATTTTGTGCTGCATGACTGCAGGCTTCTTGTGATAGTTTCTGACAGTCTATTGTTTTGCATAGTCGGTAGCGTTCAGAGTCCTTAATATTTGGATGAACCTGCAATAGAAACAGATTGGTGTTCAGAACCGGCCTCCATAGAAATTAAATTCAAGGATGAATTAGTTTTGCTAAGCAACTGCCAAATATGTAAACCAAAGAACAAAAAACAGAGAGAAAAATTCTCACTTTGAGAAAGATATCCACTGCTCTGTACAATCCATCGCTTACTATTCGAGCATGATCTGGAAGTAGTTCTGCTAATGCTATGAACTTTGATGGCATCAAGTTAGAGTCTAGTGCAAGTTCTGCAAGATAATTGTCCAATAACTTGGACACCTTAAGAATTGAACTTTGTTTAGGAGATCCAGGGCTGTCGAAATCATAAACCATTTCACTTTCATCTCTCATATGATTATCTTCGTCGTCATCTTCATCCAAGTTCAAAAATATGGAGAAGATCCTCAAGATGGAATCTGTATCATAAATATTGCTGTGGTTGTTTCCGTGTGAATTGGCTGGGATGAGGATGTCTTCAAGAATTGCCTGATCCAGTTGAAGACCAATACGCCTCTCTAAATCGGATCTGCAAGAAGTAGTTGTAGATGCTGTTATTGCTGTTTTCAACAAACTTGAAAGAAATGCCATTGGAACTGGACTCTTCCTTGATTGAGTTGGTAGTAAGCCAACTATTGCTTCAACAATGACCCTTTGTTTCTTCTGCAACTCCAAATCCAACAGACTTCCTTTGACTAGTTGAGGATCCCTGACAAGACCCTGAAGAGAATTATGAGCATAGTTTATTAAAATTTTGCTGATCATATCCTGTTTTAGACCTTTTGACTTTACGGCAGATAGAACCCGTTGGAAGAAATCCAGATTAAGCACTGCAAGAGACTTTCCCCACCAATCCGCAGGTGTTTCTGGTTCTATGTTTGAGGCATGTTTTGCAGGGAAGTTATGGTCAAGCTTTAACAAGCCGGAGGTGAGCTGCTCTTTACATGCATTATTTGCAATTGCGTTAATGAGCCTGTTAACAAGGTTAATCTCTTCCGATACGGGCAAGAGGGTTTCACAAGAGTGAAGAATGGATATTGAGGTTGATATGTTAGGGAACACCATCTCCTTTAGATAAGCTTCGGCTCGAGTCTCCAAGTTTTTCTCCGCAAAATCTTCTGTCATTTCCAGGAAATGGGCTGCACAACGTAGCTTTGCAACATTTGACAATGTAATGTCAACATTTACTCCATAGCAGAACTTTGCAGCAAGCTCAAATGCCTCTGCTCCACCGGGAACAGTTGAGAGATTAACGCGTGAAATTTTTGAATCTTTTGCGTCCAACAACAATTTACGAATCCTTCCACTTCGAGAAACTAGAGGGAACTGCAAGAGAATTGAAACAACATGACTAGAGCTTCAAGTGAGGTTCTCTTTTCCTTGAATTCTTGTCTTTTATATTCAGTTTTTCTCATTCCTTTAAGTATGAGCATTTAACTTTTCATTGACAGAAATAGATTTATTCTACACAAAATACTCTGCAAGTGCTTTGATAGGAAATAGAACTTTTCTCTTCCAAACCTCTTGCAAATCTATATGGAGCTGCCCTGTTCACCGTTGTATAACGTGTACACGAATTAGATAAATCTATATAAACAAATCAGTCTTAAGTTTGCAGTTCCCTCAAAAGGATTCCAACAATAATAAAATCAAAATAATCCGATTGATAATGAATCCTAAAATTTTTACATACTGTTTTGGACATGCTGAGTTGATATATATAGTTATTGCCACTTGATAAAAAACAATAACAAAGAGCACAGTAAGCAAAATTGATAGAAAAAAAAGCATTACAATTGCTTAAACCAGATTGTTTGTACCTTGTGAAGTGCAAAGCTTGACGCTCCAACTTCGATAGTAAGGTCACTAGAGACATCAGAAATCGGCCTGCAAGACATATAGTAGACTAGTTGAAGATGTATTTCATTACATAGAGACAAGAAAACTTTATGAACAAACAAATTAATAAACACAACGCAGGGATACATTTTTGAAAGTGCCAATAATTTAGAAACCATGTGGGGGTTTCTGCTAAAGGCCTGCAATCTCATGTTTGAACTCATGATCTCTAAACAAATTTTCTGTCAAAAGTAAGTTCTTTTATATACAGTTAACATCTTAAAACCTATGGCCACTTTAATCCTTGATTCCTGTTTCGACACATATGGCCCAGACTTAAAAAATGACAGCTCAATTATTAAACCATGCATGGCTAGACTTCCAGCAATAGTTCAGGCCATAAGGTAATATTTGTTGACGATAAAAATTGAAAGAGAACAATCCCAGAACTAGTTGTGTCTGGGAAGAGGAAACAATATGGCCATTTTACTGAACTGCATACACAAGATGAGAACCACATGGGTCCCTTTACAGTTACTAGATAGCTGTGAATATTTGTTGCATTATGCATATCAAGTTAAATGTGATGAACTGACATCTAAATCCTCCGTGCACATTTGAGGGCCAGTCGATAGTAAAAGCATGCAAATTATTGGCAGGCAAAACATTCATGGTCTTCACAAAGTTAACAGGATTAAGATATATTAGCCCAGCAGCCTCGTGATACTGTCATTTGGTTGGCGAACTTTGAAGGTCAAGATCACAGGTTTGATCTCTACCAGATTCCTTGCATAAAAGTGAACACTGAATTGTTGCTCGTATTACCATACAAAAATCTATCTACCAATGTTACATTATTATTAAATCAAGCGTACAAAACCACTACCCTGATTGACCCTGTTGCAATGAAATATAAATCCTATTCATTTTTTTTAGAATTGCGTTAAGATTGTGTAAATTGAGAATTGAAAATCAAAGTCATTTGTACATATTTCTCTCTGGAAAAGAACTCTGTACGTATTTGATGGCTAGACTTGGGAGAAGTTGTTAGAATGTGAAAACATTTTGGTAATTAATGAAGAAAACACAAGCAAGAAGAAAAGACAAACAAGAAGAAAAAGTAATTTAAATTTAGGCAAATTTCTAGTTTAGGAATTTGTATTGAAAATTAATTGTTTTCCATTGTAGAATTAGTTTAGGACTTTATTTAGAGTTAAAATAGAAAAGTAATTAAAGTAGAAGAGTTCTATTAAGAATAGGAAGCAGAATCCTAGTATAAAAATAATATTTTATTTTACCTATAAATCGAGGGCTTCAACCTAATTCTAAGATTATGAGAGAGAGGGCTTAAACCTAATTCTACGATCATGAGAGAGAGGGCTTAAACCTAATTCTACGATCATGAGAGAGAAAGAGAAACACGAGGGAAGGGATATTTGTAACACCAAAGAATATCAACTCTCATTTGTGGATGTAGACAAGTTTTACTGAATCAGGTAAAAATTATCATACGCCTTTTATGTTTTTTATCATTGATTAATGTTGTTTTATTATTATTATTATTATTATTATTTTACTCTGGATTTTTAACAGAAGCAACTTTTACAAATTTGATCAAAAGAGGAAATAGATTTCAATTTCAATTTCACTTCAAAGTTATTAGAAAGCAAAAGAGTATGTATTGCGGTTTTAGTACTGGCACAGTACTGCCAGTGATTACTCTAGACTTATCAACCAAACAACATCGCAAGATTTCATGCTTAATATTCTACGCTAGAATACAGTACCCACTTTCCCAATCAAGTTATAAAGAGATATGACAATGCAGAATTAATGAGAATACCTACCACCTGTTTCATTGCGATGGAAAGTAAATACAAACTGTAGTATACAGATATTAGTAAACATCAATGGCAGTATGCAAATTCAGGTTCAGGTTCAGACGATTATTAACAATAGCAAAATAGTAATAGACAATGGCTAACGAAGAAACTATTTACCATTCAGTGGCATGCCTTATACTAGAGCTTGGACGAAAAGATCTCTTCCCTGATATACTTGGCTTCAATTCACCAACAGTTACAACACCCATCTCTCTTAAAAAATCTGGCAGTTCAGCCTTAGTTTTCAGTCTGAAACTTGTGTCTTCCACACCAACCCCACAAACAAGTGTCTCTCTCTCAAGAATCTAACTGTTTTAACAACCCATCTCTTGTCAGTTACGAAGCAGAAGGGAGTTTATTATTCTTGTGGTGACAGGTTGTTTGAGGACACCTTTCTGCCTTCGTTCTTTCTCCCTATAGCTATGTAGGAAGAGAAAGCTGGAGTGAGGTGAAAGTCACATGAACCCATGCAGAGGATTAAGGTGTAGTGATGAGTTTGAAATAAACTTTAATGAGTGTTTATAATTTGCCTAATCTAAAGTCAAGAATGTTGCAGGTGTGCTTACACTTTTCGGTGAAAGGTAGTGAGAATGGCCTTTTTACATAGTTTTTGTTTTGAAAAATTGCTGGAATTCTGAAGGGTTGCAATGCTTTTGGGGTTTGTAATCATGCCTAGTGAAAGCTACCCACATAAAGATTAGTATAAATTAACACTATATTATGTGTAAAGCCCACTAAAGTGGAAACTAAGATGATGAGTTGGATGACATGTGATAATGAGAACCACAGTGTATCAACTAAACCTACTTTAATGTGGGGGCAAATGTAGCTTTTATGTCAGATTAAGAGGCATATTTGTGTATCAATAACAATAATCTTGGCTTTAGTATCAATATTTTTGGTCTGCACATTTCTGTGCCATAAATACTAGAAATTCTGATTAACTAACTAATACAATTATGTGAAAAAGGCAATTCCTCCAGCCAACACCTACTAAAATAGTGTAATACTCTCATATATGACTAATTTTTGGCACAAAAACTTTTGCCAGAAACAAAGGCTTGATATTGATATAATTGAGATTAGTTCATGATACATCACCCACATATCATATACCTACGCATTTATTCCTTTTATCATCCCAATACATAAATGTATGTGATCCGAAAGAGGTGACTGTAGGATTAATCATGGCAAAGATTGCATCGATCAGGTGGTAATGATGGTCCCATCAATTGGTGTTTTTGTGTTGCCATTTACTTATTGGTAGGGTGGCCTTTAACCTTTTATTTAACAAGAAAAGTTTGATGTTCAACTGGTTAAGATCATTTCATCATATTCATCCTTCACTTTCTTTCAGGGGAAAAAAATATTTTGACTGGATCGAGATGACTTGTACTTGATATTTATCTTTAACCTTTACGCTGTTTTCTGTTTCCCCATCTCTGGGCTATCTGCTTCCATTTTCTGGCTCCTTTGGAACAGGACATGAAAATTCACTGTTTGGTGTATAACAGTAAATTCTACCAGAAGTTTAAAATATGTATTTTATTTCTGTGTCTTGCAGAGGCAAATAATAAGACTGCCAATTGAAGAATTAATTATGAGAGTTGCTTCAAGAAAGGTAGCATAATGTTTGAGTGGGCAGTGGAGGTAACCTTTTAGTGTAGACCCCGAAGTGAGGTGGGTGAATGAGTTATAAACATGGAATCTTACTTTGAAGTTTTAATTTTTGTTTGTGTGGGTTCAAACTCTTTGGGGAAGGCTTGATTTTCCTGTATAATCCTTGAATTTGGAGAAAACTAAAGCCAAAAGCCAAACGGGTTTTATTTTTTATTTATTTATTTTATATTATTCCATTTCCTCCTGTTAGTACACATGAAGGTGAAAGAAGTATGAATGATTAATGGAGGTGGTGTGCAGAAGGTTGTGGCCACAATCATAGTTATACACACAACATCTGAGCCCACCATACTAATTCATCATATTATATGCTGCAGCTGTACTACTTCATCGCATGTGTAATCTTAATTGATCGTGTGGGTGGCTTCTTAATCATGTTACTATCATCAATTTAAATAGCCTAAGTTCCCCTATAAACACCAAATCATCACCCACTGCTTCTTGTTATCAAAATAAATTGGGTTAACAAGATTCATCAGTTTTGGGGGGATTCTGATTGTGATAAGTGTTACTGTTTTTCAAGGGTAGTAGCCCTGGTTAACCGCATGAATTTGAGGATGTTGGGCCTAAATGTATCCGAGTAAAGCCAAGTTTAGGGTGGGTCCTTGGACTTCGTGCTTCTCATGGTCATGGGCCATTCTCCTACATGGTGTGCTGTTGCCAATCAAATCAACCATTAAGTTGTTCTCTGTTCCATTCCAAGTACTTGGAACAAAGCTTTTAAATTTTGACAGAAAGGGGTTAAGTGAATGAATGTAGAACAACCAATTCTCTTTTCTTTTTTCTTATTTGTAGCAAGTATTCTTTTATATTACATCATCTTTTGGTTTTGGCCTTAGTGAAGATGGTTAAAGAGAAAAGTAGCTTTTTATCTCACCAACAATACAAATCACTTTTGATTTCATTGTCCTATAAGACAGAAAAGGCCGCATGCGTACCTATTAATTCAAATGTTTTTGAATTAGGGATGTTATTTAAGACCTTATGATAAAGCCATAAAGGTAAAGCAAGTTGAAACATTTTATTGTGTGCACTCTATCATATACTAAAATAAAGATAAAAGTCTCTCATTTCTTTAAAAATGGAGCTATCTATTTATATTCAAAATAGAAGGAACGAACTTTGTGTAATTTGTTTAGGAGCAGTGAAATATAAAATAAAAACAAAAGTGAAAGGTGTTTAAAATTACAAGGAATCATGTAATGTAATGTCAGGTCATGAAAATGTCTTCTACTACGCCCACTACACTCATCCAATTACGTTTTCCTTCCTGCACTGCATATCCACAAACCAACCCATTATTATTTTCACTTGCTGGATGACACCACACCTCTTCACTCACAAACCTATCTCATCAATCAACAAATCCCCACTGTTTTAAGATATTATACATTCATTTCACCTATGGCCCTAATCTTTAACAAACTAAAATGCACCTGTTGTTTAACACTCATCTCACCCTCACTTCAAGGTTAGTATAGTATCTAAGAGTTTGGAATGCAAACATTTTGTTTTCACTGTAAAAGATCTAAGTCTAACCAACAAAATTCATAAATGAGTAATGTATTCAAATAAAACCAATCACACACAATACTCTAATTTTTCTTTTTCATCATCTCAAACACTCACTAACTCAAATTCCCAAGCTCATTAATCTTTTTGCCATATAAGCATCAACTATAATCACATGTATTAACATTTCAATATAATACTTGAAATTTTACAGCAATCTTAACAATAAATAAACTAATTCTCAATGTCCCATAATGTCTTGACTCATATTATATAAATCAATGGAGAGAAATAAGATAATTTTACAAAAGCTTTCTCAGTCATCCAATAAATATAAAGACCTTTAAGGATACTAGTTCTCTTGTATCTCGAAATCAAGTTGCAATAAAATGCCTTCTTGGGACCTTCAATATGTCCTCATACGACCTAGCAGATAGGGGCAACTACCCCTATGAAATCAAACAGGTAACTTCAGAGAAAACAAAATTGGAAGTTTATCCCCATACTTTGAGAGAGAGGCATGAAATAGACAACAAAGTAATACAAAGAATCTGATCTAAGAAAGACATGAATACCATAGCTGAGTATTTCGTGGAACTGATAGCCCTTTCCATTGCATAACTGATCATGACACAGATACAAAAGATCCAAAGTTGAACAAGAAGGAATCTGACCTGATAGGTGGCTCTATTTCAATTATTTGGGAGAAAGAGGGAGAGTTCATATGGTGTTCGCTATTGAAGCTTATTTAGATGGACATATAAAGATGATCATATAAGAAAATCAGTCCTATAGTGAGGTAAACCAGATTGACTGATAACGCTTGACAACTATAAGAAAACTTTGCACAATTGACTATAATTTACGAGAGATCTATAAACAAGAAACATATAAAGACTAGAGAAACCTCATGTGAATGCTAATCAAGAATCACTTTCATGTTATACATCAACTTGAACGACGAACTTCAACACCCTGCCGTGTACTTCTGCTACTGCTTAAAGGAACAGAAGTCTGACCTGAGAGCTGCAAGTCAGAAAGAGGACCAGGCCCAGTCTGAGAGAAAATTAGACCAACCGAACTACTGGAGGTACTTCCAGAAGAAGGGATTCTGCTCAATAAAGAATCCTTCTTGGATCCTGAAATCAGTTCAGGCCGCAGATCAGAAGAGGATGGAGGGGCCAGAGTAGACAGCAAAGACCCAACTGGGTAGGGAGCAACAGGCATTTCAATGAGAGAGGATGCAGATGGACTATATCTCATTGTGCCCACTGGATGATCAAATTTGCATGTGGAGCCAAACTTGCAGTACCCATTCTGCACGTAGAAAGGACAAGGCTGCACCCCCTGTTTTCCAAAGAATAATCATATAAAACCATTCCAAAGGGAAGTATACTAATTACAACACAACGGATCCCAACATCATAAAATTTTCATAATTACCAAGCAATAATAAGTGGTTCCAAATATTAATATTGGTCAGAACAGTGGAAAACATATATAAACAGAATAATTTGGATGAGATATCATCATTCTGTTACATCAGTATTCTAAAATAAAGCATATTAATTACAAAGACACGGCATCTCAACATCACAGTGCATTTATGCCAAGGTTCATTCCTTAAAAACCTCTTAAGCCATCCCTAATGCCCTGCACAAGTCATGCCGAATTATCCATATGCTCTCTACCATAAGGCTACGAGAAAGTAAGAAATTAAAAGGCATTTCAAGAAGAGAATAATTTTACACCAAACAAGCTACTTCCATCTATTTGTTAGTGAAGTTATTAAAATGAAAGAAGCGTGAATCAATATTGAATTCCTCTGAATTAAATTAGATCCTGGGTAGGACAAACAAACTGATGCTTTCAACAGTTGAATAGCCACATAGATGCAACATAATTGGGTAATTTCTAAATGGCAGTTCCATATCATAGAACATTTCAATTACATACCAGAATTTCAGAATAGCAACTATGATTTGCTTTAAAATACAAACTTTATTTACTAACCACATGTACCCTATATTAATTTCAAAAAGGAAAATTTATCATAATAACAAACAAGATTCATTAAAGAATCCTAGAATAATAGCTAAATGATGAACAAAATCTATTGATATATTTTGGGGAAGATGAGTTTCCATTAGACCACACTGATCCATAGTAATGTTTCCACCACAACAATCCAGCTGCTACTTGACCTCAAACAATGCATGAAGCCGTGAATAGGAGAAAGAAAGAGAAAATGTAACATATGAAGCAAGCATAATCACATTCAGATTGACCAATAGCCGGAAATTAAACCAATTTCATTAAACAGAATCAAACCAGAAAAAAGAAAAGATAATTTAAAAAGAGAGAAACATAGAGTAAGAGAGTTTTATACTTCTAATTTTTGTTAAACACTCCTGGCCAAGTTTAATCAGGTCAATCACCACAACCAAACTTCTTTGATTAGTTACAGGAAGAAAAATGAAAAAGAGGGTAAAATTCATGATCTCAAGTTGAAAAGAAGAGGAATTTAAGGGGACTTGTTAAAAGTAGACATTAGATCAGCCAGATCTTTTGAACTAAAAAGTAGAAGATTGACCAAAATAATTGTTGGTTTATACCCAACACCAATGAATCTATCTTAAAAATACAGATCCATTTTCAGGATTTTGGATACACTCTTTTCTAAGTAAAAAATAAAAAGAATGTTTTCGAAAATACGACGAAATTAGCAACACTCGCATCAATTTATTTTACCTCCTTTTGATTATGTTATTACTCTTATCACGGTAGCTTCAGTCTAAATTAAGCTCCTTTAAGCAAATTTTAATCTGGCTCCTGTGCTTTGACATGGGTAAACATGCCCACATATGCAGATTGTAGTTCTAGTAATGTGTTGCTTACAGACAATAAAATCTATCTAACATACATATTTAATAGTGAACTTTAATGTAACATGCAGACCTAGCCTACAACATAGGAAACAACATAAATTTTCAAAATCAGTAATAATTACATGAAAATAAAAGTAGTTTAAGATCATGGACTGAGTTGTAGAACATGGCACACAAAGTCTGGAAATCAGAAACAACAATTTCACATAAAAACAAAAGTATCTTACAATCATGAATTGAAAGTATAAGAATAGGCCAGACAAAAAGAAAAGCACTTATTTAGGCTTCAAGGTTTGGTCCAAGAAAGTTGCACAAAATTCTCTCCGGCAGCCTTAGCCATCAAACATCTCCAACCTTACTAAAATCCTAAAAGTTTAACTTCGTCCTTTAAAGAACAAGGAAACATAATGAGGGAGAAAAGGAGGAAACTACAACTGCAAGATGTACAACATAAATCTGATGAATTTACTAAGATGATTGCAAAATAAGTACATAAAATAAAATTTGAAATATGAAGCCAACCTAACAAAACACAAAATCCTCATGATTAATCCTCTATATCAACCTTAGGAGACAGAATAAAATATAAAGGGAATCCTCTCTACACTTAGGTCATTTTAAAACCCACAAACACAGAGAATACTGATCAACAACATTTAGCATAGAGCATGGTAGAAGAAGATCGGTAAATTCATACCGGACGCAGTGGGAGACCAAGTGGGCTGAGGGCACAGTTTGATCTTGGCGCAATCCTATCCCGAGGATGATGATACCTACAAGATGATCCAAATTTACAGTCCCCAGTTTTCAAGAAGTACTGACATTCAGGTTCACCAGGTCTCTCTGGAAAAGATTGTTCCTTCTGGCCACTACTTGAAGGACCAGTAGAGGAAGGCAAGGAAGAATAAGGTCCTGCAAGTGCAGGCATTGAAGAAGATAGCTGTGTTACTCCATATAGAGAAGTTGCTCCAACTGCAGGTTGGGCACCAGGAGATAGCACAGGGCTTACAGGTGCCTACGTAAGCCAATGAGAGCATAAGAACTACTGTATTTTGGGGAAATATCTCAAAATAAAACTGATCATATCATACCGAGTAAGGACTCCAACCAGAAAAAGGAACAACTCCAGGGGAAAACAGCAAAGGGCCATAAGCCCCCTGCACATAAGAACCAGCTAAAAGCGGAGGTCTTGCTACCCTCAAGCTGGTGGATGCCCCACTGTACTGTTCAGGCATAGGAACTGAAGGAGACTGCACCGGAGGATAAAACTGAGGTGCAGATGCCGGCGTTGATGTGCCAGCTGGTTGAGGATGATGGAATTTACATGTTATACCAAACTTGCACTGCCCCGTTTTCAAATAGTAGGAGCATTCTTTTTCACCCTGTTAAAACTAATCAATGTAAGAAAATTGTAGTTGAACTCTATCAAGAATGCATACCATCAATACATATAAATTCCAAGAGATAAGAAAGAAAAAGAAAAAAAAAAGCAACTGATAATTCAGACCGGTCGTAGTGGGTATCCATATGTATTCATCGGAACATGACTCATGGAACCACCTGAATGTTTTGGATGGTGGAATTTGCAGGATGCACCAAATTTACAGGTACCGGTTTTCATGTAAAACTGTTCATCAAGAAAGAAAAATACCTTAAATGGTAAACAAAAGTTTTCAATAGTACAACAAAAAAAGAGAATACCGGCATATGGTCCAAAACACTGCCTTCCATTTAAAAATTTACCTGACACAGTAGCTCCCCTGGTCGTTCTGGGTATTCCCCTGTAGCCCTAACTGCAGCCTCAACCTAAGCAACATTAAAACCAGACAAAAACCAGTGAAACCCAATACTCATATAAACTTACCAAATTATTGTTCAAGCATAAAATAGAAGTAATGAAACAAAATTCATATCTGAATCAGAAAACTATCACGCTATGGCACAGACTAATGCAGAGCTTTCATTTCGTTGTAGCCTAAACAAAACCACTCAAGTTCAACATAGTCTAGGCAAGTCTCTTGTCCTTTCCTCACCTTTCTGATATACGAAACATTTATTTAGATAATACACGCCTAAGTACACTAAGAAATCGTCAGAGTTTGCCACATCAAAACCTAACATACTCTTCACTACACAGTAATCACCTGTCAGTTAAACTCAAAAACTACACCCCCAAATACCCACACCACATAAATAGATTCTATTGCAATATATTGGCAATGATGAAGCAAGCCTTGAGCCAATTATATTTACCGCGGCACGATTTCGAGGGTGATTGTAACGGCACCTGTTACCATAGCCACAGACTCCAGTTCGCATGTAGTACACACAGTCGGGCACTCCAGGTCGCTCTGGATACGATTCAGTGATCTTCAGGTCCAATTGCCACATCGATTCTAAATTTACCATAAAAAAAAAACCTAATTCATGATCACATTACATAAAGCCCTAGAACTTCTTTTCTTTTTTACAATAATAAAAAATAAAAAAGCATATTCTAAAACGACAAATGAAATGCAAGTGAAATTAAGTGAAATGAAATGTACATAGACGGACCTTCGAGGCCGGTTGTAGGGTTCCATTTGGGCTGGTGACTGGACTGGGACCCATTCCTCGCCGTGTTGTTGCGACCGTACAACTCCATGGAATTATACTGGGGGTTAGAGAAAGGGGAGGGTTCTGTATGTACAGCAGCTAAACTGAAGTTAACAAACGACGACGTTGTACAGGAGATTCTAGAATGTTCAAGAAAGATCGGCAAAGTTTGATAAAGAGTTTGGAGTTGGTTTTGTTGAAGAAGAAGAAGGAGAGAGATTGGAGATGCTTTCACTGTAAATGGAGCTCTTTGCTTCTCTCTCAGTCTCTTGTCTCTCTCACTCTATTGATACCGTACGGTCTGGTTTTGTTGCTTTTTAGCTTTGTTTTTAGTTTGATTTTTTTCTTTTTTTTCTTTCTTCTTTTCTTTTCTTTCCTTTTCTTTTCGTTTTATTTTTATTTTTGTGTGTGTTTGTATCCGTACCCGCCAAATAAAGAACCTGGAAAGGGTAATTTTCGCGGAATAGTTTAAAATCAGGTTTTGGACATTAAACAGGTAACCGACACTGACCGGGGTCAAATTTACCGAACTATCCTCTCCGTAGTATTCCCTGAAACTCGGTTGGTTGTGAATAGTGTTTTAAATGGCATGCGACAAAAGTGAGGTTTGTGATATTTGATGAGGATAAAACCGTAAATTGAAGCTGTTGTACGACATATTTAATTAAGCGTGTCTTTATTGTCCAGCATTGGAAGTGGTAGTGAGTAGTCACGAGGGAGTGATTTTTATTAGAGTATTTAAAAACATATTAGGGTTTCTTATTTTGGTCGATGCACAATATGTTTTTCATGTTCTTTGCCCCCTCCATATGTGACCTCATTTTAATTTAATGTAATACCACCAACAACCTCACCAATTAATTAATAATTAAATTTTGATGTGGGGCTTTGCCTTTAATATATGTACTTGATGAATCAAAAGAGCTAACCCCTGAACTAAAAGGTAATAGAGTTATGGTTTAGGTGACAGACACCAAAGGCAAAGGGCGTGTGATTTGTGAAGTGATACTTTACTTTACCAATGTGGAAACCGATTTGACGTATTGTTGTCGAACGGAGTTTTGTTTGCATCCTAAAAATTATGTGATGCTCTCATGGAAAGTGAAATATTCTTGGTCACCATCTTCATCAAATCATCAATTTATTTATTTTTGTTTAATTTAGAAAACAATTTCCTCTATCAACTCACGTTTTAAATGATATTTATTATAATATTAATCATTTATGTATGCTTTAGTTAATTATTGAAGACGATTATGAGTATGAAGTATACATTATATTATAGAAAATTATAACAAAAGCACAAACATTGTGTGTTTTGGTTACATGTGGAATTAACAAAAGGTGTGTGTCTATATACAATTATTTTAAAATTGTTTCACCCTACACTACGAAGACAAATATTATAGTCTTCGAAATAATATATATGAGTCACTAAGGGTTGGTTCAGTTGGGTGGAGTATTTATTAGCACCTTGGATGTCTAAAGTTTAGATCTCTCAAATAACTCCTGTTTAGGAAATGTAATGAACTTTGATATCATCTCTAGACCCATATATGGCATGCCCAAAAAAATAATATACATGTTATAACATAACATGCTAAAACATTGAAATCATCCCAATTGCAAATCAAACTCCCAAAATAAGAAATATATGGTGAGGCATTTATTGTGACGGCATCATCCTAGGGACAACAATATCTAGAATAAACGATTTTTTCTCACCCAATGTTTGCCTTAATGACACTTTTTCACCCAAAAAGTTTCAAACCACTTTCCCACCCAAAGTTTATATTTTGACAGATCGTCGGCTGATTCCAACATTTTTGCAACCTCAAACTACCACAATTTTCTTCCTCGATCATCACTTACTAAAATCACTCATACCTTGCTCCCGCCAATTGCAGAAAATAGAGCGATTTGTGGAACGCACAGTCGCCCCTCCCAAGTTAGATTTCGATCAATCCCGACCACCAAAATCCAACATGTTACCACCAAAAGACTCACTGACATCCTCTCTTCAAAAGCCCCAATAACCTGTATCAAGTTGGCTCTCTGTTGGTCACCGAATCGAAAAATGCATTAAGATAGTAAATAAAATATAAACTTTGGATGGAAAAGTGGTATTTTGAAACGTTTTGAGTGGGAAAAAGTCATTTACTCCAATATCTAATAACGTAGTTGTGCCTATATTTATGGTTTATGTAAATTTTAAAGCATGGGCTACCACCAGGGATCTTAAAAAAAACCATTAACCTAACCGAATCGGTAATCTGATTGAAAAATTGGTTTTCTTAAGAAACCGGTTTTGTTTGGTTTAGGAAATTTCTTTAACCAGTTTATATATATATATATATTATTTTATAAACCGGTTCGGTTCAAAAAATTGGTTAACCAGTTCGAATACCGGTTATGAACACCTCTAGCTACCATGGCTACTTCCACTTCAATTGTAAATTAAAGATATTTAAGTGTTTTGTTCTAATCAAACTAATATTTAAATTTAGCTGTTTAAAATAAATGCAAAATTCTTAAGCTAGATGTGGTCTTCAAGGCTTTTGAATTTGTATGTCACATGTAACATCTATCTTTTAATTTAACTGTAGCTACCTAAAATTTATCCACGAGAGAAATTTATTTCAAATTACCATTTGTTTTTAAATTCTAATAACTATATATATATATACTGATATCATATTGTGTACAAATTTAATTAGCTCTTATGAATTAAAAGCTTAAAATTTTATATATATATATATTTTTTCCACATATATACCTCTACTAACCACCAGGGAGGGAGGGAGGGGGGTCAAGGAGGGTCAGTTGACCCTCCTTAAGTTTTAATTATTTTGGACGAGTTTTATAAATTTGCCCTTAAATAAAAAATAAATTACAAAAAAAAAAAATTTCAATCCAAATAACCAAAATACTTTAACAAAAATTAAATTAAAATACTAAAAATTGAATTGAAATAGGTCTTAATGTTATATATTTTTTTAAATATATCTTATATTATATACATTGACTAAAATTGAATTGATATGTGTAAAAAATATATTCAAATAATCAAACACTTGTGTAATTAAATCCATTTTTTCATAACACTTGTAAAATAATTAAAGTTAACTCTCATTTGAATCAAACATTTTTTTTTTAACAAATATGAAAATGGGTAAAACAATGTGGTCCAAAGAACATATATTCTCCATAAAAAAAACAAACAACAAATCTATCTAACACATATCAATTCAATTTTAGCAAAAGTATACAATATAAGATCTATTTAAAAAAATATTACATTAAGATCTATTTCAATTCAATTTATATTACTTTAATTTAATTT
>WYDK02000059.1:6062625-6084213 GCA_009867345.2 Toxicodendron radicans
ATCATGACTTATCGCCAACCTCTTCACTTCACATATGGCAACACTTCTAAAATCTTCCTTTTTCACTGTACATAACAAACACCGCTTCGTTACTAGTAACTTTATAAAACCTCCTTCCCCTTCTTTCCTTCTGAACAATCCCTATATGCTCAAAACACTACTATGCTCTCCATTTCTCCTTCAAAACACCTATTTATCCTCATTACCGACAAAGTTCCCTTACTCATTTAAGCCTTTTCGTTCACCTTTCTCCTTCAGTTACCCTCGCCCCATTCATTCCTGCAAAGTGTTGGCCATGGCTGCTCCTGATTCTCACAAGCATTCTAACCGTCTTGCAACTGAGCATAGCCCTTATCTCCTTCAACATGCGCATAATCCCGTTAGCAAAAAGTTCCTTTTTTGTTTCCAGCTTTATTATCTGTTCTGGCTTGAATAAAGAATGTTTCAAGGATGGGTACCTCACAAATTTGAAGCTTTTCCTTTAATTCAACAGGTTAATTGGTATCCATGGGGTGAAGAAGCTTTTGCTGAAGCAAGAAAGAGAGACGTACCCATCTTCTTATCAAGTGAAATCTCTGCTTCTTATTGACTATTCATTTGTTTTACCTTGTAATTTGCAAAATTATGCACTAACATGTAGCTAATTTTGATTATTTGGATCTCTTTGAAGTTGGATACAGTACCTGCCACTGGTTAGATTTCCTATCTATTCTTGAAAATTAATTTGACGTCTAGTGAACTCAAAGTAATGAGGACTAACTGTATGGTGTAAATGATTGACAAGGTGCCATGTAATGGAAGTGGAGTCTTTTGAGAATGAAGACGTGGCAAAATTGTTGAATGACTGGTTTGTTAGCGTTAAGGTGAGTTCAAGGATCGATTCTTGAATACTTGTAGTAGTTTGTATTAGTATCTTATATTTTAGTTTATTTGTTTATCAGACTTAGAAGTGAACACTCTTGTAGCCATACATTTCTGTGTTCTGTTCTAACACTTTAGTGCAACAGGTGGATCGAGAAGAACGACCAGACATTGATAAGGTAAAGGCTTTTTATCCTAATGTAAGCTGTTGAAATACTGCGATTATCTTGACCAAATAAATATCTTTAGCATTATGCAAATGTTCGTAGTTTATGGGTTTCCCAGAAATAATGGGAAATATAAAAATATATTACATCTGTTGTTGTGTTGGTTTAGTTGCACAGTTTCATGAAAGTAGCAATTTTCTAATTTCAATTTCATCAACATTTCAGGTGTATATGACATATGTGCAGGCTTTGTATGGCGGTGGAGGCTGGCCTTTGAGTGTCTTCCTTTCACCTGATTTGAAACCATTGATGGGCGGAACTTACTTCCCCCCCGAGGATAAATATGGAAGACCAGGATTTAAGACTATTCTTAAGTAAGAGTATTCTTGCTCTTGAACTAGATTATGTTCCCTTCCCAGGGAAAAATAAGTAGCTTAAGTTATCTTTTCTTTTTCCCTACTTTATTATGGTGGTAATAGTGGCAAATGTTCCTTGACCAGAAACTTCTAATTTGCAACACAAACAATTATTCTCTGAAAATTTGATATGAAAATTTACTCATAAAAAAATTATATAAAAGGAAAAGAAACTGTAATTACTGTATTCTTTTATGCCACCTCTACCTATCTGATATTACTGAGTTCTTTCAGAAAGGTGAAAATTGCCTGGGATAATAAGAAGGATGATCTTATTCAGAGTGGAGCCTTTGCTATTGAACAGCTGTCGGAAGCATTATCGTCAAGTGCAAGTTCAACTAAATTGCCAGATGGGCTTTCACAAAATGCATTGCGTCTATGCGCAGAACAAGTAAGGATTCATTTTACAACCATTCTTTTCAGTTTTTTGCCACCAAAAAGAAAAGAAAAAGCTTCTATTTCCTCAGGGATTAATGTGATTCATAGTCCCTAGAATTTGCTTGATAGGATTCATTCCAATTTCTTAGTTTCAATAGATTCAATGATTGCATGAGTGACTGTTTTCACCATACCCAGTTCTGCACCTTTGGTAGAACTGCAGCACTAAAGATTTGCTGCACCCACTCTCTTTTCTCCTATATGTTCTCGTTCCAAGTCTAATTTTGAGAAAGCCTGGGCAGAGAAACTTTGATGGTTCTTTTCTTTTTATAATTCCTCTATCAACGAGAATGTATGATTTTCAACATTTGCACTTCTTTGAGCTTTTACATTGTTGAAATGTGCAGTCTATTTCTAAAGTATTATTTCTCTTTCAGCTTTCTAGAACATATGATTCACGGTTTGGTGGGTTTGGATCTGCCCCCAAGTTTCCAAGACCTGTGGAGATTCAATTGATGCTTTATCATTCAAAAAAGTTGGAGGAGACTGCGAAATCGGGTGAAGCAAATGAATCTAAAAAAGTGGTTTTATTTACCTTGCAATGCATGGCAAAGGGAGGCATTCATGATCATGTTGGAGGTGGATTTCACAGATACAGCGTGGATGAGCGCTGGCATGGTTAGTTTTTTTTTTCTTTTTTTTTGAAGAAATTAGTGATTTTCTCATAAGATTTTTATTTCATTTCTGATTAAGATGGTTTGGCACAGAGTCAACCATAAATGAAAAACGGCTGCTTATAGCTTCCAATTTGATCATGAATATTTCCATATGTTCTTGTTGAAGACTGGTATCTTTTTCCCATCTTTATGCAAACAATTGATGATATGGTCTTTTATCTGTAGTTCCACATTTTGAGAAGATGCTGTATGATCAAGGGCAACTTGCTAATGCTTACTTGGATGCTTTTTCCATCACTAAAGATGTTTTCTATTCATATGTATCCCGGGATATCCTTGATTATTTGAGAAGAGACATGATTGGACCAGAAGGTGAGATCTTTTCTGCAGAAGATGCTGATAGCGCTGAATCTGATGGTGCCACTCGGAAAAAGGAAGGAGCCTTCTATATATGGACCACCAAAGAGGTTGTTTTTCCTAACTTAATTACCACTAGTCCAAAAAGCTTAAGTTTGTAGGGAAATCTCAAAGCTCAAGAGTACGAGTATGGTATAATGAAAGTATTTAACTAGGATTTTTGATACTATGTTTTTGATATTATGCATAATTGGATTATTTACTCTCTGATTTATTTTAATTCAAATGAACATATTGGATGACACCAAATCTAACTCTTTATCTTTTGGTGTAATGTTGGTGCTCTTGTTAGTTTGTGGTTACTTCTATTGATTTGGAATTTTCTACCTGGTTTTTCTTCTTTTAAGGTTGAAGATATCCTTGGAGAGCACGCAAGTCTTTTTAAGGAACACTATTACATGAAGCCAACAGGAAATTGTGATCTTTCTAGGATGAGTGATCCACACAATGAATTCAAGGGGAAAAATGTGCTTATTGAACTGAATGAAACTTCTGCCTTGGCATCAAAACTTGGCCTATCAATTGAAAAGTATCTTGATATTCTGGGTAAATGCAGAAAAAAACTTTTTGATGTAAGATCCAGTCGGCCAAGGCCGCATTTAGATGATAAGGTATTTTGCTTTGCTTATACTCCTTAAAAGCAAAGATGAGGTATTATCTGTTAAAATTAGGAACTCTTTTGATAAAAGGGCCACAAATTCTTTTTAGCTTTTGTCTTACTGGTTATGCACACATTAACTGGTCAGGTGCTTGTTAGGTAATTGTTTCGTGGAACGGTCTTGTGATTTCTTCTTTTGCAAGAGCTTCACAAATACTCAAGAGTGAAGCTGAGAGCACTCTATTCAACTTCCCTGTTGTTGGCTGTGATGTAAGATTTTTACCCCTTTGGCTTTCCCTGGCAACTTTAAATAAGTAAATTGATTTTTATAGATACTTTGTTTCAAATGACAATGTTGCTGCAGCACCCATCATTTTAACCTAACATTAAGGTTTGACACACTGATAATTTTGATTAATTGTCTATTTTATATTATATCTGATTAAAAACATTCATGCTCATAGATCCCTCTAAACTAATGCTTGAGTGAATAATATTTTTAATGTCTTACAGTCTTGTTTCTGGGTTGTTCACACATAGTACCCAAGCAATTGGGTTGTCAACATCTATAGGATTATTGATGTTCTAGTCCAGTGAATTTTAGGCTCCCTAGTTAATAGATTGATGTGATAGTGTTATGGTATTTTGCATCTTTAGTTTGTTGGTCCCTTCATAAATTGCATCACTCAAATGGCAGCCCAAGGAGTATATGGAAATTGCCGAGAAGGCAGCGTCTTTTATTAGAAGGCATCTTTATGATAGACAAACCCGGAGGCTGCAGCATAGCTTTAGGAAAGGTCCATCAAAAGCGCCTGGATTTTTGGATGATTATGCTTTCTTAATATCTGGTTTGCTGGATCTATACGAGTTTGGTGGTGGATTATACTGGCTAGTTTGGGCAATTGAACTGCAAGAAACCCAGGCAAGAACTATAAGATATTATATATATATATATATATACACAAAACATATTTCCTCTAATATTTGTTTCAATTTTCTGCCTTAGAGCTTTGCAATTCACTTTTAAAATAATTTTCCAGGATGAACTATTTCTTGATAGAGAGGGAGGAGGATATTTTAACACTCCTGGAGAAGATCCTTCAGTTCTCCTCCGTGTAAAAGAAGATCATGATGGGGCAGAGCCATCAGGGAACTCAGTCTCTGTGATTAATCTTATGAGACTGGCCTCCATGGTTGCTGGCAGTAAATCTGATCATTACAGGCAAAATGCAGAGCATGTCCTGGTACATAATTGCTATGTGAAAATTGACTCTTGTTGAATACAATTTTGGTTCACGTGTGACAACTTGGCTTCAATTATTATGGTTTTGCAGGCAGTTTTTGAATCGAGATTGAAAGAAACGGCTATGGCAGTGCCCTTGATGTGTTGTGCAGCAGACATGCTGTCTGTTCCTTCGCGGAAGCACATAGTCTTGGTTGGCCATAAAGCGTCTGTGGACTTTGAAAACATGCTTGCTGCGGCTCATGCCTCGTATGATCCCAACAAAACAGTAAGTAGAAATGTCTGTGTAATGATTGTTGCCAGTTGTAGTAATTTGTTTCTCTGTTTTACTTATTGTTCTTGATGCAACTTATGACAGGTGATTCACATAGATCCCACGGATACTGAAGAGATGGATTTTTGGGTAGAAAATAATAATAACAGTGCCGTCATGGCGAAGAATAATTTTTCTGCGGACAAAGTGGTGGCACTCGTTTGCCAAAACTTCACTTGCAGTCCTGCTGTGACCGACCCTAAATATCTGGAGCATCTGCTCTCATAGAAACCATCCGTAATAGCATAAATCTTAGTTAAAAGAGTGTTTGTATACAATAATAACGTAGGTGGATGTGAGTTTTGTATTTAATCAGACATTAAACATAACTATATATTAAAAAATAAAAAATAACAAGTGTTTGCATCTCAACTCTTATTTGGGCATTTGCTGGTTTTGTTGTCTATTAAGTGGAGTGATATCATATACATCATCTCGTAGACAAAATTCACAATTGTAGTCATTTATATCGTCCAAGAAATATAACAGAGACACTATTTTATTAGTATTAGTATTATTATCAAGTATTTATCCATAAAGCAAAAAGGGTAATATAAAACTTACAATTTAATTTTACAAAATTACGATTTAGTATCTCGCAATTAATCTGATAGGATCCGCTTGACAAGCAGTTAGTTGAGATTGTAAGAGAGAATTTGCGGAAGAAAATTTGTCAAATTGGATTAAGAACTATTTTTTCCCAAAGCAAATGGGCTAAAACCCAGGAAGCAGAGTAGCAGACTATCCACAGCCTCGACCACGGTTGGTTTTGTAATGACATAAGTAGGCAACCACTATTGTCGTGGATATGGCACTCATCAATAATCTCCACGGTTTAAGATTAGTCTATCCTGCAATACCCGGTGGTATTCTCTTCCCCAAAACCCCTAAAAATTACAGAGCTAATTTTAAACCCTACTTCGTTTCATCTCTTCATAATACCATAATCATCAGTGCCAAAATCTCTACAAAGCCGTCGCCAGCAGAACAACAACAAAACTATTTCACTGTCACTTACCTCATAAACTCATGTGGGTTGTCCCCAGAAGCTTCAATCTCAGCTTCACAAAAACTACAGCTTCGATCCCGTGAGAGACCAGACGCCGTTTTGGCCCTTTTAAGAGATTATGGATTCTCAAAAACTCAGATCTCTAAGCTTATTAGAAAACGCCCTCTGTTTCTTTTAGCCGATCCTCAGAATACCCTTTTACCTAAACTTGAGTTTTTTCATTCCATAGGTGTTTCAAAATCTGATCTTGCTAGAACACTTTCTTCTGACGTCACACTATTGACTAGAAGCTTAGAGAACCAAATTATACCTTCTTATAACTTCCTCAGGAGTGTTTTATTATCCGATAAAAAGATTGTTTCTGCTTTAAAGCGCACAACATGGATTTTTCTTGAAGATTATTCCAAGAATCTATTACCTAATGTTGGGTTTTTGAGTGAACTAGGGGTGCCACAGAAGTGTATAACATTGTTATTGACTCATTTTCCAGAGGCTGTGATGCAAAGGCATGAAGAGTTTTGTAAAATTGTGAGAGAGGTTAAGGAAATGGGGCTTGATACCCAGAAAACAACATTTGTGTTAGCAGTACATGTGACTTCAGGGAAGGGTAATAAGTCGATATGGAACCGGTGTGTTGAGGCCTACAAGAGTTGGGGTTGGTCTGAAGACATGATTCTAGCAGCATTTAGGAAGCACCCGCATTGTATGATTTTGTCAGAGAAGAAAATCATGAGAAGCATGGATTTTTTTGTGAACAAGATGGGATTGCCATCAGGAATGATTGCGGAATGTCCGGTGGTGTTGTTTTTTAGCTTGGAGAAGAGAATTGCCCCTAGATGTTCAATTGTTCATGTTTTGTTGTCCAAGGGATTGATAAAGGATATAAGGTTAAGTACTGTGTTACTGCCTGCGGAGAAGTGCTTCTTGGAGAGGTTTGTGATGAAATATAAGGAGGAAGTGCCAGAATTGATGAGTGTTTATCAAGGGGAGGTAGACTCTGGAGCTTTGATGTGAATTTGTTGAAATGGGGGAAAGAGTTATTTGGTTTTGGGCATTTCATTGTTACTTAACCTTGTTCGAATAATGATAAATTTAAGCTATTTATTTCTGGTTGAAGTTTGAAGTACAGCCTAATTATGTGGTAATCTGCCAAGGCCCATGCGAGTACACATTTTGTTCTAGCCCATCTGTTAGACGTTGGGCTCTCAATTTATGGAGCATTTGTTGGATTACATTTCCAATAGAAAATTGAGGTTTCAATGAAATTATATATATGGTGAGATGAGTTAATAATAAAAAACATAAGCTAAATTAACAACAATAAATATAAAAATAAAATAAAAAAATATGTTTAAATTTAAGTTGAAGTAGGCCTTTGACAGATGATGTACGTCACTCAACACAATCACCGCCACCAACTGTAAAAGTAGATTGTTAGAAATCAGTAAAACCCCACACCTGTTCTGTTGTTTCATTTTAGTTTGGAGGTGTTTGATACATCGAATATAAAACTAGAAGTTGTTTCATTATTGTTCATCAACTATATAATCACCCAACCCAATAAACAAGCCCGTTAATGACCCGAGTCCATGAAATGAAATTTCAAAAAATATCAGTGAGTCTATTGCCCTTAACTCATCTGGGGACAATTTTGCCCTTAGGTTTTGCCCTTTTTTAGATGAAGGTGAAGAAATGAGTGAAAAAAATTTCTCCTGGTGTTCTATGATTAGTTGAAGCTTCTCATATGAAAATAATTTTCCAACTGGCTTCGTATCCAGGAATATTTTCTTGGTGTAATAGCACGAATTTTTCATGTTCATTTGCTCCTAACACCAGTTAGGCGGAAGTGTCTTCTTCTTCTCTTCTACAAGCTGGTGAGTTAAATCTACATACTGAACAAAACCTTCAATACATTGTTATTAATACTTTTCACCGCTTACAATGTTTGGTTATATGTATAGAAGGCTGGTATATGCACAAGTTTTACCAAATATTTATAGGTGTGTCGTGCAAAATTTAGGCACTAATCATGTGGATTTGTGTTTGGGTTTGTTGCCCACTAGCATTAAATCATTCTCCACCAAAATGGAACAAGTTAGAGAGGATTACTTATTTACTGTGTCATACCTCATAAACTCATGTGGGTTGTCCCCAGAAATAGCAAAATCTGTCTCCAAAAGAATCAAGCTTCAATCTGCTGAACAACCAGATTGGGTCCTGAAAGTTCTAAGAAACCGTGGATTTACGACTGCCCATATAACTAAACTTGTTAGAATGCGCCCTAGTTTACTTTTAGCCAATCCTGAGAGGTCAATTTTGCCTAAATTTGAGTTTTTCAACTCTTTGGGGATTACAGATGCTGAACTTGCGAGTGTTTGCTCTTCAACTCCTGCTATTTTGGGTCACAGTTTGGAGAACTTACTCATTCCTAACTTTAAATTCCTCAAAAGTGTTCTCCTCTCTGATGCTAATGTTATTAAATCTTTCAGAAAAAAATCGTGGCTCTTTCAGCAAGATTTGGCAAAGACTGTGCCTCCAAAACTTGCTGTCCTGAGAGAACTTGGAATGCCTGAGCATTTTGTTGCATTGATTTTAACATGTTATGCCCCTATAGTCCTCCAAAAACGTGAGAAGTTTGACAAAAATGTCAAGAAGGTTATTGAAATGAGATTTGATCCTCAGAAATGTCGGTTCATCCATGCGATGCAGGTGTTTGCTGCAATGAGTCAATCAACTTGGGAACAGAAATTGGACATTTTCAGGGGGTGGGGATGGTCTGATGAGGACATTATGTTGGTGTTCAGAAAATGCCCCAACTGTATGAATGCCTCTAAAAGCAAAATAGTGAATGCAATGGATTTTCTTGTGAACAAGATGGGTTGGCAGCCCACAGATATTGCCTTGTTTCCAGACGTTTTCCTTACGAATTTGGAAAAGAGGGTAGTCCCAAGGTGTTTGGTTATTAAAGTTCTTCAATCGAAGGGGTTAGTGAAGAAAAAATTTAGCCTAAGTTCATGTGTAAAACCTGTTGAGAAGCTATTCTTGGATAGGTTCGTGACTAAATACTTGGACCACGTTCCTGAATTGATGAATATCTATCAAAGGAAGGAAGGCTTTCAGGCTCTGGATATGAATATCTATGTTTCTTCCAGCAAACTGTAGCATGTCAACTTTCCAAACCTAAAAGGATTGTATAATCTCTAATTGGTGATTATTACATTTCAGCGTTTTAGTTTATTGAAAATGTTGAATTAATTCAGTTAGTTCTACAGAGCAACATTGTTTTCATCACTTTCCAATTTACATTTGATTGTATACTTTAGTTCATATTTAGAATGTGGTAAACTTTTAAGCTAATTTGTTACATGACTAGTAGATGTAGACCTGAATCTCAATTATGTGGTTTTGATTTACTCCAAGTACCTGGAGTTTCTAACAAGCTCTTCCTTGCTAGCAAATTACAGTGAAGCTTGGAGGTCAGAGAAAGAGATGAATCAGTGATATTGATTGGACTTGACCAATATTATAGATATGATGTTGTGATATTTTTGCTTGTGCTACTTCTTTGTTTGGTTGATGTGTGCTCCTGTATAATTGTAATTGCAATATTCTATGGCACTGGAGGCGGATTTCAGGTATGCAGTGGTGAAGTTAAATTCCTTGTGGGAAAGAGGATATGTTTATTGAGACTCAGACGTCAGTGAAGGGGATTGATAGGTAGTCTTGCTTAACTTGAACTATATTTTGGAGTGAATTTTAGTACATCTTATGTGTTGATTTCGTCCGAAAAGTACTTCATAAACACATTTTTGTCCAAGGCACCAGGAACAAGCTCCGCATCTATTTGATATATTTCAAGGGAAAATTGATCTTTTGGAATTAGGCATCATCAGATTTTAGCAAGAGCCTGAGGCAAATCAACTGTAGCTTGTCATTTGTTAATTCTTTATACAGATGATTTTCTTATTGTTGTTTGTTAATTTGGGTGCCTTGGCCCTGAACTTATTCAGCTCTGGATACAGCTTAAAACTTCTTTTATCAGTTCTCATTGTTTAATTGGACAAATTGAAATGAATGAAGTTGATGAACACACAGGAGTAATGTACTGACTAATTCAAGCCATACAAATCTCTAATTTGGTTCTGTTGTTTGCCCCATGTCAATCAAAAAATAATCATTCCCCTTATCTTTTCTTGATGGATGTTGCCTTAAGAATTGAACTGACATTATCTTCAATCAACCTACAAATCATTTAGAAATTAGAACATTGTTACAACTCTTGTGAAGAAAAATAACAAGCAAATTGAATTTGCTATAGAAACGAAAAATTGAAAATTATTAGTTAAATAGGAGAAATCGAATCGGAATAAAGAGCCCACACTGGACACCATGGTGGTACTTTAATCACATTAGTGTGAAGAGTGAATTGACAACTTGTTCCTTTCCAGGTTTAGAGAAGAAGATAATATGTTGTTTTTGATTATTTTTTATTTTTATAATCCAGAGATTTCGCGTACTTGCTTTCCAAAGTCTGAGTGCGAAACTGGAATCCCGCTTATTTTTTATTACTATTGAATGGATTTTTCAAGGATGAAATGTATTGGAGTTGTCTGTATAATCGCTACTGAGAACTACTTCTTGCATATAAATTTCTATTTTGCAGCATCAAATCTCTACCATCAAAGGAAGAACCATCTACAAATTATAGTAATTACAATTTACAATTCTACTTATTCATGTGACAAAATTCGATATAACAAAAAGTTTGTGTTAAATTATAAAAATCGCAGCTCTTTTCTGAATTTTACATTAACCAATAATAATAATGTAATTTTTTTTTTTTAGTTTAACAGAAAAGTAACTTCTGAAATTTTGTTTAATTTTTACAAGTCCATATATTTCAAGAAAAATCATAAAAGTCCTTAACCATTCCGTCTGTTGCCGTTAACTCAACGGGGCCAATTTTGCTCTTAGGTATAGGTTTAGCCGTTTTGAAGGTGAAGTAGTCAAGAAGAGAGTGAAAAAATTTCCTCCTTATCTGAAGCCTTCTCATATGAAAATAAATTTCTAACTGGCTTTGTATCCAGGATTGTTTTCTTGCTGTAATAGCACAAATTGTCATGTTCATTTGCTCCTAAAACCAGTTGGCAAAGGTGTCTTCTTCTTTTGCTCTACTCTTCAAACTGGTGAGTGAAATCTACATACTGAGCAAAACCTTCAATACATTGCTATTAATACTTTTCAACGATTACGATGTGTGGTTTTGTGTATAGAAGGCTAGTAAATGCACAAGTTTTACCAAATATTTATAGGTGTGTCGTCCAAAATTTAGGCACTAATCATGTTTTCTGTTTGGATTTGTTGCCGACTAGCATTAGATCATTCTCCACCAATATAGAACAAGTTAAAAAGGACCACTCATTTACTGTGTCATACCTCAAAAGTGTGCTTCTCTCTGATGAAAATGTTATCAAATCGTTTAGAAAAAAAATCACGGCTCTTTCAGCAAGATTTGCCAAAGAATGTGTCTCCGAAACTTACAGTCCTGAGAGAACTTGGAATGCCCGAGCCTTTTATTGCACTGATTTTAACATGTTATGCTTCTATAGTCTTCCAGAAACGTGAGAAGTTTGACAAAAATGTCAAGAAGGTTATTGAAATGGGTTTTGATCCTCAGAAATGTGGGTTCATCATCCATGCAATGCAAGTGTTTGCCTCAATGAGTCCATCAACTTTGGAACATAAATTTGACATTTTCAGGGGATGGGGGTGGTCTGATGAGGACATTATGTTGGTGTTCAGAAAATACCCCATTTGTATGAATGCCTCTGAAAGCAAAATAATGAATGCAATGGATTTTCTTGTGAACAAGATGGGTTGGCAGCCCACATATATTTCCTTGTTTCCAGACGTTTTCCTTCTGAGTTTGGAGAAGAGGATAATCCCAAGGTGTTTGGTTATTAAAGTTCTGCAGTCGAAGGAGTTGGTGAAAAATAGTATTTGCTTAAGTTCATTTCTAAGACCTGTTGAGAAGCTATTCTTGGATAGGTTTGTGACAAAATACTTGGACCAGGTTCCTGAACTGATGAATATCTATCAAAGGAAGGAAGACTTTCAGGCTCTGGATATGAATATCTATATTTCTTCCAGCAAACTGTAGCATGTCAACTTTCCAAACCTAAAAGGATTGTATAGTCTATTTGGTGGTCATTAAATTTAAGCATTTTAGTTTATTGAACAATGTTGAATTACTTCAGTTAGTTCTGCAGAGTAACATTGTTTTCATCACTTTCCAATTTGCATTTGATTGTATGTTTTATGTTCATATTTAGAATGTGGTAAATTTTTAAACTAATTTTTTACATGACTAGTAGATGGAAACATGAATCTCAATTATGTGGTTTTAATTTACTCCAGGTCCCTGGAGTTTCTAACCAGCCTTTCCTTGTTAGCAACTTACAGTGAAGCTTGGAAGTCACAGAAAGAGATGAATCCGTGATATTGATTGACTTGAACAATATAATATATTTGATGCTTTGATAATTTTGCTTGCGCAATTTCTTTGTTTGGTTGACATGTCCTCCTGTGTAGTTGTAATTGCAATATTCTATCAATCTCCATTGCACTGGAGGAGAATTTCAGGTATATAGTGATGAAGTAAATTCCTTGTGGGAAAGAGGATATATTTATTGAGACTATCAGTGAAGGGGATTGATAGATAATCTTGCTTAACTTTGCTTAACTTGAACTATAATTTGGAGTGAATTTGATGTCCAGATCAAGATTATCTGGAACTCCAACATTTGGTTCATGTATTCACCTTTTAAATTGTAGCTGCAGCAAGGCAAAGATGTTTTGAGATAGTTGTAAGATTTAACTGTCCCTTGTTTACTTTTAGAAATATAATAAATTTAATTGTAGAAATTTAAAAAAATGCTACATAAAAAATTAACAATTAGAAGGTATATTGGTTAAATATAATAATTATAAAAGAAATAAATGTAAAGGTTTAGAAGTCCATTGAAATTGAAAGCTGAGACATGAAGAAACACTAGAAAAAATGAGTAAAATATTTTTTCCCACCCTAGGTTTGCCTGAATAACACTTTCCCACCCAAAAAGTTTCAAAATACCACTTCTCACCCAAAGTTAATATTCCGTTACTACCCAAAGTCAATTTCGACCGATTCTAATGGCAGAAATTCTCTCTGTCACCACTATTTGAACATCTGATCTATTCTCTACAAAACTTTTCTTACTCCAAAACCTAATTTATGGTCAATTGCCTGCCACCACAAAACTAAAGATTCTTATTCTTAGCTGATTTTCGACTGATTTCGATGAAGAATATTCAATCGGTCAACCCACTAACCTCTATTCTACAAAACTCTTCTTACCTTGGCTCTTAGTAACTTGTTAAAAGTCGACAGAGAAAATGATGTGTATTTTAGGTATTAATGGAATATAAACTTTGGATAGGAAAGTGATATTTTGAAATTTTTGGTTGGGAAAGGTCTTTAAGGAAAACCTTGGTGGGAAAAAAAGTCTTTTACTACTAAAAAACAATTAATAAAAGGAGCTGATGAGTTAATTTTTTTTTTCAAAGAAATAATGTACCACATTTATAACAAAGTTGCGCGGCCCTCAGGGACAAAGTTGTCATTATCTCTGTCCGACCCACCCTCTGGTGCATGCACTGGCCCACTGAGGAATGCCAAGAATAGTGAGGAGATTCAGAGTTGACGTTGAAACGGTTAAATTTGAACGTCATAACTGTTGCTGAAGATTCCATCGATTTGCGCTATTAACTAGAACACCTAGGGTCTCATCCAAGTAGCTGTAGCAGAATCAATGGTTTTGAAGAATAATTGAAGACATTAGGGTTTCGAGGATCAATTATCAATGGTGGAGAGACGGAAACCTCTGCTACTCTCTTCAACTAAAATTCTCGTTAATTCCTTGCTCAATTCCAGTTCGACTTCTCAACCACGACTTAACGTCGATGGAGATAAACTACTTACCCAACAAGTCTCGCCTACTTTACACTTACCTGCCGGAATTCTCCGGTTTTCAAAGGACAAATTTGATACTAAATTAGCTTCACTAGACGATAATGCTTTGCTCGGCCTTTCAGTTTCTGTTTTGAAAAGACTCTCTTTAACTTCTGGCTCACTTGTAAGTTTCCTATTCTTTTGCGTTTTCGTCTTTGTTTGCTTGATGAAATATGAAATGAAGCTTCCCATCAAACTAGGGTTTATTTATATTTCGAGATTATAAATGCTTCCAAGTGTTTGCCATTCACTAAGTTTATCTGACTTCATGCATTCAATTTTCATAATTATCTACACGGTTCAATGCGGTGAATTTCCCACCAGTATTCAATTTGCTCAATTTCTTATGTAGCTTTCTAATTATCTTTTTGGTTTATAAACTTGCAAGGTGCTTGTCAAGAATGTTGAAACAAACATTCAAAGAATTGCCCAGGTTGTTGTTCTAGATCCTCCAAATGCCCATAAAGAAACTTCTCCTGAAAAGTTATCTGCTAAAACCCCTCCACGTGTAATGCTTTCTTTTCCTTCGTATCATTTACCCCAAAATGACACCATGTCGCTGGACGAAGAAATTGCCTATCTGTCTCCACTCTTAGCTTTTAACCTAGACTTGCACGTATCTTGCTTGAAATCTATTGTCTACCAAGGGAAAGAAATTTTAGCATCATTGTTTAAAGATAAAGTTGATGATGAGACTTGTTCATTAATCAGTTTAGGGTTGGAAACTTTGGGAAAACTTCCAAGATATGCCTCCCACTTGAGGGTTTCATTCATCAAGATACCTGAATGTGGTACTCTTGAATCTTTGAAAGGAAGTTCACTTGTTGAAGCTGAAGATCGCCAAGAAATGATTGATATGGCATTACATAACTACTTTGAAGTGGATAGATACCTAGCAAGAGGCGATGTTTTCAGCATCTGCCCAAATTGGAACTGCAATTCAATTACTTGCATTCCTTGCAGTCAAAGGTTGCAACATAGAAGTGATAGCATCATCTACTTCAAGGTACGCTTCCTATGTTATGTCTTTAGTGGCTCCACATGCTCGAGGGCTGTCATCTAAAGGCAGTTGATGCTCTCAGGTTGTGGCTATGGAACCATCAGATGAAGCAGTTCTTCGAGTTAATTGCACCCAAACTGCTCTTGTGCTTGGAGGGAGTATTCCATCTGCTATTCCACCAGATCTATTGATTTCTGGATCAAATGGTTTTGCACCTTTGCAAGGGGACACAGTGAAACTTTTGGCCACCATACTTACTCCACCTCTTTGCCCATCAGTGCTTTCGACAAAATTCAGAGTTGCTGTTCTACTACATGGCTTGCCAGGTATGTTTCATGCTTCGTGATTTGTTTTTGGCATCAAATACACAAGTTTCTAAACTAATTTACAAATCTTTCCAATGAAAATGTGAAACTTTTTTTTATTGTAACCCTCATTGATAATGTTGGAAGAACAATTATTAATGTTTTTACACCCTTACCCTCATCCCTCCAAATCACTGGTGTGAGTGAGATTTGATGCCAGGATATCTTGTACAATCCAAGAGCCTCAACCAGCTGAACTATTTACTGTGCAAAATTATTAGTTATAATTACAAACTGATTTCCAAAACTAGATGTCCATTATAATTGATAGCATATGAATTCATGTTTGTATATTAGCATTGCACGGTGCTGATTAAATGCTTGTTTCAGGGTGTGGTAAGAGAACTGTTGTTAGATATGTCGCTCGTAGGTTGGGGTTGCATGTAGTGGAATATAGCTGTCATAATTTAATGGCATCCTCTGAAAGAAAGACATCTGTTGCTCTGGCTCAAGCTTTCAACACAGCTCAAAGGTGAAGCAGTTGACATGTTGGGTATGATATATGCAAGTTGTTGTGTAACTCGTGAACTATGGCACACTGTCTTTTGCTTGATATTGTACAAAGGTGCTATGGAATATGAGCCACATATGATTGTACTTTGAAAATCCAATTCATTTGTTCTTTCAATAGATGTCCTATATTTAAATAATTTGCAACAAGTAATCTTACATCTGATTTTTTATTTTAATTTTAATCACATTATGCTCATTTTAGTACAGGAAACTGTCTAGGCTTCATTATCTGTGGCATTTTTCCAATAGTATTCTCATGTTGATTTAGAGATTTCTCTTGTATGGTTCTTGATTATTATCTGAGATTTATTATCAGACTGTAGGAATATAACTACACTTTTTTGGCTTTCCGCTGGTGTCATTGCCATCATGTGTTCCTCATAGACTGATCTTTTGGCAGATACTCACCAACAGTTCTTCTTCTCCGTGATTTTGATGTTTTCCGTAATTCTGTCTCTGGTGAGGGGTTACCTAATGATCAAGTTGGTCTCTCCTCTGAAGTTGCATCTGTTATTAGGGAATTCACTGAGCCAGTTGCTGAAGATGAAGACAACTATGCAGATGAAGAATCACTGGGTGATTTTGTAAGTCTCATTTGTTTCATTGTGCCATCTTCTTCTTTGTTTTGAATTTTTTTTTTGTTTTTATTATTTAAGCCACTTGGTTAAGTCATTAGATTGGGTCTTTGGAAGTACGTTTGTGTAGTTTATCTCTTGCATCATCCCCTTCTAGAAGTATGGAATGAGAGAATATAATGTGACATTTTTTACTCTTTCAAAAAGCTTGCATTTGTCATTAATTTAAATATCTTTGGGAGTGCTTATGTATGTATATTATTTAGCTTAGAGAGTACAATTGAGGAGGGAAAAATTCAAGTAAAAAAGAATGGAAAAAATAAATTTTCACAATTATGCTTGCAATTTATTCTCTAGAATATTACTTGCAGTGCTTTAGGTCTTGTCAACATTGTTAATACTTATACTGGCTAATGCAACCTGTAAAGGACATTGGAAAGATAAATAGACAACAGGTACTATTGGTTGCTGCCGCTGAAAGTTCTGAGGGTTTGCCGCCAACTATTCGGAGATGCTTCAGCCACGAAATAAGTATGGCCCCTTTAAGTGAAGATCAGAGGGTTGAAATGCTGTCCCAGTTGCTGCAAGGCGTTTCTGACCTCCTCTCTAATGTATGTGAAGAAAAATGTTCCTGTTATGTTTTATTTTCTTGAAGAAACTATGTGTGATATTACTGATAGAAATATTGTGTCCATCAGTGGGATAAAAAATGTTGTCTTGTCTGCATCTTTACATGTTTCATGCATGTTTCATTGCAGCATTGTTGGACCCACATCCAGGGTAAAGCGACACTATTCAAAATCTATCTTTATCTGTTCTATTAATATATTGTTTGATGACATGTTTATGAAAATCCCAAAATAGTGACATAGACTATTTGATATATCAATTGGAAAAAAATATTCAGGTTTTAAAATCCCAAAACGATGACATGGACTGTTTAAATTATCAGGTTTGAAAAAAAAATTCCTGCGTTCTTCCTGGGACCTGCTATTGAATGATTAAATTTGTGGAAGATGCATTTGCTATTTCATTTGTTGACATCATTAAGGATCCCCATGAAGTAATTTTTTATCACTGGAAATAATGTTTCGCATGTTGGTTATATTTTTCTTCCTTTGGTTATAATGTGGAATATAATGGTAAGATTGTTGCCTCTTGTAGACTGGTTCAGAGGAATTTATAAAGGACATTATTGGACAGACATCTGGATTCATGCCCAGGGATTTGCAGGCTTTAGTTGCTGATGCTGGTGTGAACTTACTACAGAAGAGCAATTTTCAAATTGACAAAGCTGAGCACAGGGAATCATATAGTTCTCTTAAAGTCAAGTCAGTGCAAGACAATAAGTCATCTGATGCTGTAGCTCAGGTCATGGGGAAAGATGACTTGGTCAAATCATTGGAACGATCAAAGAAGAGAAATGTATCAGCTTTAGGTGCTCCAAAGGTAACAGAGAAAAAGAAATTTGCACAGTACTCTATTGTAATATCATGTCCATATAGGGATTGTCATTTTGCAGACTGACATAAATGTATTTTTCCTTTTGCCCATATTTCAAAAGAATGGTGAGCAAGCTGGAAAACTTTTTCCCGATTTGAGTAAATTATTGCTGAAGGGCTTTTGAGTATGGATTCTTCTGTCACAGGTTCCCGATGTGAAATGGGAAGATGTTGGTGGGCTCGAGGATGTGAAGAAATCAATTTTGGATACTGTTCAGGTACGACTCTTATCTGTCTCTACCCTCTCTATATGTGTAGATCAATTCCAACTTGAATTTTTAATTTTATCGAGTTCTAAAAACATACAAATATTCTTTTTTCTTCTAGTAGTGTTTATTAATTAAAAATTAATCCACACATGTCAAGTGTTAAACATACTCAACTTCTAGGCACATTAGCTGAAAGATAAACTAAAAAATACTGAAAAAAAATTAATTTACAATTCCATAATGCATACACCGGATCATTATTTTTTCTAACAAGTCAATTTAGACAATTAGAAAGTTATTAATATATACAGGGATGTGGCTTTTGGAGAATTATATGGATCTAAGAATGAGAAGTTAGTATACTGACAACTTATAATCCAAGTTACTACAAGTTCAATGTGAGACACTGGAGTGTCTGCTAGGTTGAAGAGGAATGAAATTAATAGGCAATATCTTAGTAGGTTTCTATGTTAAAAAGGATGAGGATGATTCAGGAATGAAGGTAACATATAAACAGAGAGAGATTGATTATTAAGTATGGTTGTCTTGTTCTGTCAGTGCCGTAAAAAGAGTATAAGGCTCTTCAGCATTTTCTGCACATTATGTTGTTTCTGCCCATGAAAATCTTATTCATTCTATTTTTATTTCATTTACTTTCTGCTAGATATCCCATGGGCCTCCCATTAGCTTTTTCTTACTAGCCCTGAATTGTTTAATCTTATTAGTTAAAAATTTGCAGTTACCTCTGCTGCATAAGGATTTGTTTTCTTCTGGGTTGCGAAAGCGGTCTGGTGTTCTTTTATATGGTCCTCCTGGAACAGGGAAAGTAAGTTCAATCTATTATCTATTTAAAATGATTTCTCAGTTAAAAATTTACTTTGTAGCCTTTCTTATTGTTCTAATGTCAAATCTCAGACTTTATTGGCTAAAGCTGTGGCAACAGAGTGTTCCCTAAATTTTCTTAGCGTGAAAGGGCCTGAACTTATTAACATGTACATCGGAGAGTCGGAGAAAAATGTTCGAGACATTTTCCAGAAGGTTAAAATATTCTTCAACTTCCCATTTATTTTCCAACAGAGTGTACAAATATCTTTTAAAAATTTGGTTTCAGAACATATGGTGCCCTCTATTCATGATTTACCTGTTTCACAGGCCAGATCAGCACGCCCATGTGTCATCTTCTTTGATGAACTTGATTCTCTTGCTCCAGCTCGAGGTGCGTCTGGGGATTCTGGGGGTGTTATGGATAGAGTGGTTTCTCAAGTAAAGACATGTCGACTATGATCTTGGTTGATTGGTTTCTTTATTTGCACCAATGGTTAATTAACTGGTTAATTTCTCTTGTTGCTAGATGCTTGCTGAGATTGATGGTCTAAATGATTCTACACAGGTTATCATCATACACAACACCCTCTTTTACTGGATTGCTTTACTTTTTCTTTTTCTTCTTTGCTTCTGATGCAAAAAGATGACATACCTCTTTTGCCTGCCTGGTTCTCTAGGACTTATTTATTATAGGTGCAAGCAACAGACCTGATCTTATTGATCCAGCACTTCTGCGTCCTGGTCGATTTGATAAGCTTCTATATGTTGGTGTTAACTCTGATGCGTCTTTCAGGGAGCGGTTAGTATATTTCTTTTAATCTAATTTTCCTTTCATGATTTAATGTAATATATATGTTGAATTGATGATCATATTCCTGTTCCTCATCAATTTCCACTTTTAGGGTCCTTAAAGCACTTACCAGAAAGTTTAAATTGCATGAGGATGTATCTCTTTATTCAATAGCAAAGAAATGCCCTCCAAACTTTACTGGTGCAGACATGTATGCCTTATGTGCAGACGCCTGGTTTCATGCTGCAAAGCATAAGGTGAGCCAACCTCGCATCACTTACTGAAGTAAACTTTGTACAGGTTCATTTACTCTGTCGGGTTGTTGATGATATAAATAAGTACATTTGTGACTGAATGTTGGCTCATTGTTATCTTACATCTGATAAGATTTATCTTGGATTTTGAGGTATGACTGAATTGACGTAGGAAACATTGACCCCATTTAATTTCTCTTGGAAGATTCATACTTTGTGCAATGCATTGAGCAGGTGTTTGAACTGGGCCTTTTGTTGTAGGTTTTGAGTTCAGATTCAGATTCTTCGTCCATAGAACAAGTTGACTCTGTTGTGGTCGAGTTTGCCGATTTTGTGAAGGTACGAAATAATTGCTCCCTGGTTAGGTGATGCTTGAGGGGAAACCACTTTTATAATTTTTTATGCTTTTGAATGACAATAATGAAGAAATTTACTGAAAGAATGATAGCCAAGGCACGAAGACATGTTATTGGGATATTTTGGGATGCCTCCTAATGTCTTTCTGAGTTCTTACCACAAATAATGCATTCCATCTAATAGATTTTGTCGTGGGAAAGAGGTTGAGAAAATTCTTTTCAGAGGACCATTTGATTCTACTAGTATCTTCATTATCTTTACCCCTAGCAATTCCTATAATTATTTATTTGCCCTTGCCTATGAAAAGGTATTTTTTGTTTTTAATGTTGGGAGGACGAGGACAAGATTATTTAACACTAGGTTACTATGACTATTAATTTTTTTTTATTATTTCTGATGTTGGTTACGTAGTTTGAGCTTTATATAGTCAGCAGTTTGACATTACAGAAAGATCCACCAATTATGAACGATGTCGAGTGTTCAATGCTAATCATGGGTTTGCATGTGTGAATATGTCATGTATTTGTACCCTGGTTATGCAGGTGTTGAAAGAGCTATCACCCTCACTTTCCATGGCGGAGCTGAAGAAGTATGAGTTGCTTCGAGATCAGTTTGAAGGTGCTTCAAGCTGAAGAATATCTGATCAAGCATTGTAATACTTTTCGCGTTGCATCATTTTGTTCAAGTATTGTGAGATTGCATCCCTTTTTTTTTTTTTTTTTTTTTTTTTTAAATTGTTGTGTATTATCATCGTTTATCAGTGAGGCAGGGTATATATATATATATATATATATATTTTTTTTTTTTTTTTTTTTTTATTCTCCAAGTAATAATAATAAATAGAATGCATTATTTTGTTCAATATATGTATAAATTTTTTAAAAGATATTTCCAGAAAGTAGGTGGTATAAGTTTGAAAAATCAACGTTAATTTAAAATAAACAGAAGATCAGTACGTAGTAATATAGACTTATGGTCTGGTTGAAGCACGATTCGACGAGGTGATGTAATGTAAATAAATGTAAGAATAAAATAATAGTGATTGGTTGTCATTTTGGGTTTAGTATAC
>WYDK02000059.1:6085597-6107916 GCA_009867345.2 Toxicodendron radicans
CTTATTCCATCACTTTTTTTTATTCTTTCCATTACCATGTATTATTTTTATCTTCCTTTCTAAGTGAAACAAAGTTTTTATATTTTTCTTTTTTGTTCTTAGGCATAATAATAAATTGAAAAAATAGATCTATAATCTAATTTCATAAAAAAAAAAAAAAATTCGTAATTAAGATGTGATAGTTTAAAATTAATCAGTTCATAAATTAGTCAGACGAGTCATACTTAATCTATTACGTACTATATCACGATTGTAAGATAAAATTTGTAAAATTGAGTTATAAGTTTAATATTATCCTAATAGATTTGTAAAGATAAAGCTGCAAAAAATATATAATTGATTGTCATTTTAGGTTTTAATATTTATATCGATGCATGAATGTAGATGATTTAGTTTTGAATTGAAGATTATTCCAACCATTGCCAATTAACTCTAATTATATCTTAAATCATTTAATAATAATTAATAATCTACGCATGACATGCACTTTGAAGATGACGAAATGAAATAAAATAAAAAATAAAAGAGACCCGTACACACCAGAGCCACACAAAGGTATGGAGGGTAATATTGTCTATAAGGAATAGTTAATTGGTCAACCAAACCAAACCAAAGAGACAGGCAGCTTCTGCTTCCCTTTACCAAACTGTGGGGTAACTTCAAATTCGTCAAATTTAAACACAAAAATCTGTTTATAATTATCCGCTTCTCTTTTTATTTTCCATAAATAATCTAAATATTTCATGTCATGTCGGGTAAGCTCCTCACTCTCACGCGCTCTTGGATATTTACGATATAAGTTTATTATTAATTCGAGATATAAGTATATAACTTTAGCTTTGATAGTTAAAAATATAAAATTTTAGATTAAATATTATTTCCTTTTAACTTATGTCTTAAGAACAAGTATTCAATTTATTAAACTTAGTAAGTGATAGCTATTATCTATCAAATAAATAATTAAAAAATATATATAGATATAAAATATTTACCATTTTTAAGATGTCCCCTTAATTTAAAGTTAATAAAATTCTATTTATTTAACTAATTAATGTGATAAGATTTTATAATCAATTTAATGAATAATTAATATATGTAGTACGCATGTATTAAATGCCCTTATCATAATATCTGCCATTGTTTCCAACCTCTGTGAAATATTGATAGTAACATTTAAAATAAAGTACAAATATCAAGAATAAAAGTTTAATTGAATTGGTGCTTTTGATTTTGAAAGTGTGTGATTTACACGCCCTATGAGTGCGTCTGATATGGCAATTTTTAGACAAGGGTTTCACAGTAAAACTAAAGACCAAAAAATAATTATAAACTCAAGTGATTTATAAAAATAAAGAAAATAAAAAGCAAAAGAAAATTAATTAAATATATTTTCCTTTCAAAGAGAAAGGATCAAAGGAAGAAAACAAAAGAAACAAAAAATAAAAAATAAAATAAAATAAAATAAACGCGGCTGCTGTATACACCAAAACCAGAGAAGACTCTCTCTCTTTCTTTCTCTCTGTGCTAATTGATTCCAGCTAAAGAGATCGCACCAAAACAATTCTAAAAAGCTCGAACCCAAAATATCGAATAAATTTTACCAAAGATCCTGGTGGTAAAACAGCTTGATTTCCGAAAATAAATTAATTTTTGTTTTTTTAGTTTTGATTTTCTGTTTCTTCAGATTCGTGATCGGGTTTGTTTTTGATCTAATTAGGATAAACCCTAGGTGGGTTTTGGGAGCTCAGAAATGGGTCGGAGAGAGTTTGCGGTGGGTGGAGAAGTAGAGGTGGGTTTTGGGGGTTGATTTGGTGGGGTATTTGTAGATGATTAGTGTAGGTAATAGGGATGCTAATAAGGAGTTAGGGTTTGGTTTGGGGTTGGGTGGTGGCGGTGGTGGAGGAAGAGAAATGGAAGAGAACGAGCTTGAAGAAGGAGAGGCTTGCTCGTATAATAACAATAACGAGGATTACGATGCAAGCATCGACCCTGATATTGCTCTCTCTTATATTGTAAGACTTCCTCCTTTTTATTTACAACATCTTTCTTTTTGCTGCTAATTCTTATTTCAATTTTTTTTTTCGGAGTCTTAAATTGGTTTGGGTTTACTTGTTTGGAATGTTTTCAGATCCAGGGTGTTCTTGGATTGTGAGTTTATTTCCATTGCTTGCAATGTTAACTAGAGTGAGTTGTTATTGGTTTTGAATATGTCTGAATATTTGAACTGATGGATTATGAAAGGCAACGAAATTCAATATTAGGAGGTTTTTTGGTTAATGTCTGTGTTTTGTTGGCTGTGTACTTATAAGCAAGGGTTTGTGATTTTAGTTAGGTAGCGAATTTGTGATGGGAAACTTATATTTTTAGCTGATTAAGGAAGCTTGAAACAGTTGTTTAGGTTTACAGATGTGCTAAATTAATATAACAAATGGATTTTCTACTAACATCTTATTAAAATCATGATAAGGTTTGGCTTGTCAATCCCTTAATTATGGTTCTATGATGAAATTTCTGTGGAGTGTCTTGACGACTTCCTTCATTCTAAAAACCATAAGTATAATTTGAGCTGTATGAAGTTTGCTTGCAAATTTTGAGTGATTTATTGTATCTTTTTAAGTCTAAATTCGTGAATGGGGATTCAAGAGTACCAGTTCCCTTATGACGGTCATGAAGCTTAATTGCTCAATGAAACAACAGTAGCTGTTAGAATGCATAGTAACATAAATGCATCTGTGACTCTTCTAATTTCTTGTTCACTGGTATATATATTTATCATGTATAATTTTTAATGTTCCTGAAGGATGAGAAACTTCAACATGTCTTGGGCCACTTCCAGAAAGATTTCGAAGGTGGTGTTTCTGCAGAGAATTTGGGTAAGTCTAAAAATGATGGAATTATGGTTTCTTGCAAACTCATAAAGAGCCTTACTAAAATTTATTCGGTCTCAAACTGATGAGTTGAGTTTGGGGATTTTTTTACACATCTGCAGGAGCAAAATTTGGTGGGTATGGTTCTTTTTTACCGACCTATCCGCGGTCTCCTGTTTGGTCACATCCAAAGACTCCACCAAAAGTTCATTATGGCAATGCTTCTAAATCTCCAGATAATATGCAATTAGAGGTAGATTTCTTTTTTAATATGAGACTTATTACTATTATATTATTTTCAACTGGTTCTTCGCTGATTAAAGAACTTCTATTATACTTTTGCTCATCAAATTTGTTGTTTGCAGAATGGTCGTCATAGCTCTGCAGTTTCTTTATCTGCCCCTCAGTCATTGAGACCTGGACCTGCTTCTAGTTCCACTTCACTGCCTGCGTTGAAGGCCCCATCCATTAATGATTCAGTCAAAGAAGAAGTATCCATGGCATCCACTCGTGCTGAGGAATATGCTGGTAGGCATGAATTTGTTAACAAGAAACATTTACCAGACCAGAAAACTCTGAAAGTTCGAATCAAAGTTGGTTCTGACAACTTGTCGACACAAAAAAATGCGGCAATCTACAGTGGTCTTGGCCTTGATGTCTCACCATCCTCATCATTGGATGATAGCCCTTCAGAAAGTGAAGGGAATGATCGTGAACCTCAAGATGCTCCTTTTGAATCGCCCACCCATATTCTTATGGTGAAATGGTTTTCTGCAATTTCTCAGTGCTTCATTTTTTCCCTAACAACTTCGAAGTGGTCTAATGTGTTTGTATAATTGTTGTGTTGGCGCAGGTCATGACTTCCTTTCCTGTTCCTGGGGGTCTACTGTTATCGCCTCTCCCTGATTTTCTAGTTCACTTAACTGAAAAGGAGAAACTTCTAAAAGATAGTAGATCTGCACCATTCCCCAGAGCTGGCTTAGAAAGTGGTCGAAGTACACTGAATGGATCTGATTCTAGAAAGAATGATGGGAAAGTAATAGGAGAAAAGAAAGCAAAGTCATTGGAGAAAAATGATTTTTTTGCAGAAACTAAGAGTGGAAATAACAGGGATGCTCGCAATGGTTTTGGTGTTGTGCCCAAGAAGGAGGTGGACATTGACACGTTGGCATGTGAGAAGCTTGTTACTGAAACCTTAAAGCTTCCACTTTTATCCAATTCTTATTCTACTGGTATTGACACTGCAAAAGGTGCAGGTAGGGCATCGGATGCATCTGGGGAATCCTCTAAGAGGGACCCGCTTTTCTCTGTAACAAAAGAGGAAGCATTGGAGCCAATGTTTACTGAAGAGACTGGATGGGATAGTAATCCAAAAGGTGGTTTGGCTGGAAAGTCGTGGGAGGATAAAAAGGCTAGTTCTGTGGATGATGTTTCGGCACATGCAAAGATAGATAGCTTTTCAAAAAGAGAGAGAACTTTTGACTCAGTCAAAGCTGATTCAAATGTTTTAACAGCAAGGAAAGGTCTAAATAATGAACTCGTAGATCCTCCCAAGCTGAAGACCAATCAGAGAGCGGCATCCCATGAACTAGATGGTGTTAAGTTACCTCCTGGAAAGGAGCATCAGTCTTCTGGAGGAAAAAAGAAATCAAAGGGAAGCCAAAGTCATGGTAGTGTGGCTGCAGAGGTCCCAAAACAGGGCCCGAAGGTCAGTTCTTCTTCAGTGTCTAAAAGTAAAAAGAGCAATCATGCAGACAATTACATGACTAAAAGGGACACTGAAAACAAATTACATAAGGACATTGTAAAGGCTGAAGATAGGTATAGAGAATTTTTTGGGGACATAGCAGAATCTGAACAAGAAGAGAAAAAGATGAGTTTGTTGGAAACACCTTCTGAAGATAAGCCGAAGGATTTTGATGTGGCTGAAAAAGGCACATGTACCTTGAACAATGCTCCGAAGGAGAGATCAAGTGGTAAGAAAATTGACAAGGTTTCGACACAAGAAGCATATACTAAATCAGCTCCAAATGCTGCCCCTCTCTCTGGACTAGGTGCTGTTTCTGATGTGGCTCAGGCAACCCCGGCTCCTGTGCTGATAGAAGAAAATTGGGTAATGTGTGACAAGTGTCAGACATGGCGGCTTCTTCCTATTGGTACAAATCCTGATGATCTTCCGGAGAAGTGGTTGTGCAGCATGCTTAACTGGCTGTAAGTCCTGTTCTATTAGCATTGTACATTTGTGACTATCATTAAATGTTGGAATCCAGATAAATTGATTCGTTAACGTAGTTGTTAGGATCATGAGCGAGTGACTTACAGGTTTCTGAAAATCAGAATTTAGATCTAATGATGCGGCTAATGGTAAAGAGAGATAAATTTATTCTATCACTTCTCCCCCCTTTTTCCATCCTTCTGCTAAGAAACTATGGAAGTAGTATTAATAGAAAGGGGGATAAGCGAACAAACTGTCCACAAAATTAGGACCTGCCCAAGAGAAGAAAAACCTTACTAGTCCGTCCAAAGCCATAACTACTGAAATAAAAGCCAGCTGTACCACCTAGCTCTCAAAAACAAAGCCTATTCAGACCTATACAAGGATAACCTAAAACTCCTTCCTATGGCGTCCTGTAATTCTCTTGAAAACGATGCTCAAAGGGAAGCTATAAACCGAACTTTATATCACAAAAGATTGATGTCTTCCCTGCCTTTAGTTTCAACAATTCTGAAATTTCTTATACCAAAATAATTGAAAAACTGCCACAATAGCATACTTCTGCTTTAACGCCCTACCAAAAGCATTTGTTAACTCCAGGAATGTAGAGCTGTTGGAGGTAGGAAAAACCCACAAATTCTTTGCTGCCTGAGTTATTTTTTATCAAAAACAGATTGCCATGGTACAATGGAGGAATAAGTGACCAATATTTTTCCTCACTTTTGTGTCACAAAATACACCAATAAGTAAACAAAGGCATATTAGTTATCCTCCCTTGAATAACCGCACCTGTCTTGTATCTCGCTGAAGTTTTATTTTTCTATCTTCATATTTTTCTAGGCCTGGAATGAACCGGTGTAGTTTTTCTGAAGAGGAGACGACAAAAGCTCTTATTGCACAGTACCAAGTCCCTGCTCCAGAGAGTCATAATAATCTGCACATCAATTCTGGCGGTGTTCTACCCAGAGTAAACTTTGCTGATGTACGGCACCCTGACCCAAATTACCGAAATTTTGGTTCCCATGCCCCTCCTCATGGTGGAAAGAAGAAACAGGGTTTAAAGGAAATAGCTGGTGTAACCATCAAAGATGGTCACACTCAGTCATCAAACTCTATGAAGAAGAACATCAGGGCATCTGTGAGAAGTGGAATCTTAAATGATATGGGACAGCCCTCAGTGGTAGGTGAACCAGATAATCGGCTAGTAAGCAAGTCCAGTGATTTGCCTGGGGAGAAGCATAAACATAAGCAGAAAGAGAAGCATAAAGTACTGGATCCCAGCTCTGATGGAGGTATTGATTTTCAACATTTTAACAGAAATTTATTATTGTTGTGTGCTTGTATGTTTCTGTTGTTATTTAATATGTAATGTTATCCTTTTATGAAACATGTGGATAGGTTATACCAAGAGTTTGAAGATGAAAAGCAAAAGGGATCCTGATCAAGAAAGTTCTAGAGCCTTCAAGAAAATGAAGACTGAAGGTTTGAAAACTGATGAAGATTGGATGTCTGACCATGGAGGGGCCTCAGGGAAGGGTGGTCCTAGCTCAAGTAATGGTTTTCCGACTACTTCAGCCCGAAAGGACCGGTCTAGGCATAATGATTATTCTTCTAAGGACTCAAAATCAGATACAAAAGACAGGCTACAAGTTTCTGCTAAAAAAGTTAAAGATAAAGTTAAGGTTCCATTGGATGATGCTGCTAAAAAGAGGAAAATGAAGGATTCTCATGATAATCAAATTTATTCAGGCTCCCTCCCAAGTACAAGCAATCATCTCCAGGGTGGGAAGAATTTTGTGGAGGAGTTCAGTGATAATGAATACCAGAAGGAAAAGAAGGCTAGGGTATCCAAATCTGAGGGGAAGGAATCCAGTGTAAGTAAAGGCAGTGGTAAAACTGGCAAAAAAGGTAGTCATACAAAGAACCAGCAACGAGGGCAAGATCTTGGGAGCACTCTTTCTCAACGAAGCCTGGATGGCATGGATAATAAAAGGGATTCTGGACCTGTACAGCCTTCAGTAGCAGCCACTTCAAGCTCATCTAAGGTTTCTGGTTCTCATAAAAATAAGGCCAGCTTCCATGAACCAAAAGGTTCACCAGTGGAGTCAGTTTCTTCATCTCCTATGAGAATTTCTAATCCAGATAAAGGTACATCTGCTAGAAGGAATCTCAATGGCAAAAATGAGTCTCATGATGCTGATTTTCTTGCCATAGGTAGTCCAAGAAGATGTTCTTATGATGAAGATGAGGGTGGGAGTGATAGATCTGGGACAGCAAGGAAGGACAAATTTGCTGTGGCTCAGCATGGGTCCCTTGAGTCTGTGCTAGATATTCAGGACAAAGATTTTAGTCACTTGTCAGGTGGAAAAGCTAAATCCATTGTGCCCTCTCCTGATATAACAGCTCGTCATTTTACAAATGGTAGTGCTGATTATATTTGCCAAGATAGTCAACATCCTAGGAAACCACCAATTGCGGATGATTTTCATGATGAGGAAAGAAAGAATAATAACCATTATAATGCTAATGGTTCTCGTTCAAGAAAGTCTGGAAAGGGGTCATCTTCCCGGTCCAAGGAAAAAAGTCGGAGTTCTAAATCTGATTCTTTCAATGAATTTCATGAGCATGCTCCGTCTTATGAAGCTAAACCCAGGGATACTAGAAACAAGTTTCAGGAGAAGTTTGGGGTCAAATCTGATGAAAATGAGAAGAGTTATATTGATAAGAAAGACACTGCTGGAAAGTTTTCTAGTGAGAGTTTTAAAAGAGAGAATCAATTAAATTTAGGGGGGCATGATGGTCCAGATGCTAAAGTAGATGCTCCTTGTAGTCAGGATGCAACATCCACTCCAAAACGGAGTCTCATGCAAGACTGCAATGGTGAAAGATCTTCAAAGACTTTTGTCTCTGACAAAACAGATCAAGTTGAGCTTGCCCCTGGAAGAGGGAAATCACTGCCATTACCACCTGCTGGAGGATCTCAAAGTGAGACACCGATTCGTTGCCCTCGACCAGCTCCTGGGTCCCACAAAGGAAATGGATCAGACATTTTGGCAGCCGATGTTTCCCAAGTTGATGACCCATCAAAGGTGCCAAAACATATCAGGAAGGCTGATCATCAGAATGGCCAGCATAATAGTTCAAGACATGCCACACAGAATGGGCACAGGGTTAGGGATCTTGATGCCCCAAGTCCAGCAAGAAAGGATTCTTCAAGTCAATCTGCTACAAATGCTGTGAAAGAAGCTAAAGATTTGAAGCACATGGCTGATCGTATGAAGGTTTGTACTTTTTTTTTGGTATTTCTGACTGTTGTTTCTGCCTAACTCTTAGCAAGATGGGGTTATCTTCTGCAGAACGCTGGGTCAAATGAGAGTACAGGGCTTTATTTCCAGGCAGCCCTCAAGTTTCTTCATGGGGCTTCTCTTTTAGAATCTAGTAGCAGTGAGAGTGCCAAGCATGGAGAGATGATACAGTCAATGCAAATGTATAGCAGTACTGCAAAACTCTGCGAGTAAGTCAATATTGTAGCTGTATAACTGAATCAAGGACCTTTCTAATTTCTGGCATATTTGTTCCTTTTTTGAAGTAATTTTGAGATATGGTTTGTGTAATTAAATCACTTTCATTTTTAAGTAGGTTCAGTTACCTGGGATTTTCCTCTTTTCTTTTTGGTAATACTAACTTACAATCTAGGACATTTCCTTACTCAATTGATTCCCACCATATGCAGTAGGAGGCATGACTCCTAGTGCTTCTAATGCGTGTACTTTGTCTGAATCTTTGAAACCTATATCCTTCTTGGGGTCAAAAACCCGTAGTTGCAATTTCACCCTGATGGGTTTATCTTTCAGCCCTTTTCTCATTGGGCCTTCTGTTGCAATACAGCAATATCCTGCTCCTTATAGTTTCTAAAATTATACAACACTTACGAAACATATGCTTGCAAGAATTGAGATGAGCGTGTTTTTCTGTTACCCTGGCCAACGGCCTTCGTCTGAGATTGGTAGAAAGCAACAATGAGGCTTTAGTCCTTAATTGCTGACAGTGATCTGCACTCTAGTTATACTTTTTCCTTCCACAGTTCTTGCATATATATATATATATACTGTTAAGCTACTTCTACATATGCATATAGAATTCGGTTGGAACTTTTTATGGAAGGTAGTGACTTAAACCCTTTTACATTAGATTTCACTGTTCTGTTAGTACTATATTTGTGGTCAATTTTAATTATATCGAGTTCAATTTGAAATTTTGTTGTTTACTTCTAAATTTTATTGATATTTTTAGGTTCTGCGCCCATGAATACGAGAAATCTAAAGACATGGCTGCCGCTGCACTGGCCTACAAATTGATGGAGGTAGCATATATGAGGGTTATTTATTCATCACATACCAGTGCAAGCAGAGATCGGAATGAGTTGCAGTCAGCTCCTCCTGGTGATTTGAACTAACCCATGGTCCAAAGATGTTATATATGTGCTCTATGAAATTCTCTTGTTAGTCATCTTTATAGTGTTTAAGCATGAAGATAATAATACTTGCTGTTTGCTTGTGACTCCTGTGGTTCTGTCAATTAGAATTAGGTGGCAGAGAACATCTCTATCTTTGAATTTTCACAAGTGCAAAGCCTAACCATGAAAATAACTTGATAAAAATTCAGTACTCAGGATTGCAAAACCCTTGTGTCTGGAGTGTGATGGTCTATTATCTCTCTTAAGAATCATATTGCGAAAGATAATATGTGATATGTATCAACTAAAGGGAAAGAACCCCTGTGCTAATGTAGTGGTGAATTTCTGGATACAAATTCTGTATGATTAAATTAACTGAGAGTGCCTATTAATCCCTGCAGCTCTGAACTGTGTAGTAGGATGAATGGTCCTAGATATGGTTATATAAGAATAATCTGTTCTCTTTTATATTCTTTTTGTTATGAACAATAAACATAGAAAAATCTTTTGTGGCTACTGTACTTCTGGGTTTTGTTCTCATTATTTTGAAATATGCAAATTAATTTAAATGAATTACATAAATGAGGAAAAGATGTAACATATGCACTTAAGAAGGTGGAAGAAAAGTAAACACAACTTTTAGAATAATATGTTAATGATTACACTTGTCTTGTTACAGTACTGGAATTAATCTGTATGTTGGTTAGAATGTCATCTTTGTTCAGTGGGTTGTGGATGTGAAAACCAAATTAACTTTTTGTGAGGACTTTGATTAGTTTACTTCCTCCTCTTACAAATGCCTCTTTCTACTTGTTACTCTTAAAAGTAGGAAGATTTTTTCTTAGAAGAATGGAGGAAGGGACCTGGGTTGTGTTTGGTTGATTCCTGTAGAATTTTTTTTGCTCATAGCCCTGATATGGCATACCCTCCGCCCTTGTCCCTCAAATTAGGGAAATGGGGATGGTTTTTGATGCCACAGGGCAATTTCCTGGCTTTTAATTATTTACCTTAGAGAAAGAACCTGATATTTTCAAATCAGAAGAATCTTTGCTGATTTCAGTTTTCCTGAAATTGAGCGTAGCTCATGTCATTTTTCACCAATTTTTTATCACTGAAATTGTCTAAACATGAGTGCATACATCATTATCTGTTATTTAGTAATGGCATGTAGCACCAATATTTGGTTGTGATGTTAGTATTGAAAAATATCTAGATATTATACAATACTTGGAAGAAATTGGCCAGGATATTTCTATTGAGCTAATCTATGTTGTAACAAGAACTCCAAGTTAAGCTCTGCTGATCCTGATACATCTTTGGCTGATGCTCATTGCATCCTTAGATGCATTAAAGCCACATCTTAACATCTTGTTTATGTTTTATGTTAACCTTTCTTTATCTTTTTTACCAGTAATTTGCTGTTCTGGTGCAGCGATTTTAAATGAGACTAAATGATTGTAGTAACCACCTTTTTATTTTTCTTGACTTGCTGTTGTTTTTCTTACATTTCAGGTGAGTCTCCTTCTTCTTCTGCCTCGGATGTTGATAATTTAAACCACCCAACAACAGTAGATAAGGTTGCATTACCAAAAGGTGTTAGCCCTCCACAAGTAGCTGGAAACCATCTCCTTGCTGCCCGGTACCGTCCCTATTTAGTTCGTGTGCTCAATTTTGTAAGTATAAAATTTTATTAAAGCGAATATGATTTTGAGCATAAGTTTGCACAAACTGGACCCTATAATTACGGATGCTGTATTTCAATTAAAATTTTGTTAGGAAAAGCTTGGCCACATTGAATGTCCTGCAAATTATGCATTGTCTCCATTAATATATCTTGGACTCAAGCATCTGGAGGATTTTTCATTCTATTCTATGTGTCTGTGATGGTGTCATGCATTTCCAGGATGTCTAATGTCAAGCACACAAGTTTATCTATAAAGTGATGTTGGTTGAGTTACTAGCATTGCTGCTTTAATTGATACTGTTCATAGATATGTTTTGTTTATATTGGATTAAGCAAGTATGAACACCTTCAAACTTGATGTGTTACAGACACAGGATGTAAATTTTGCAATGGAAGCTTCAAGAAAATCTAGGAATGCCTTTGCAGCTGCTAATGGAAGTTTGGGGGAGTCCCAACACAGGGAGGGTATTTCTTCTATTAAAAAGGCTCTTGATTTTAACTTCCATGACGTAGAAGGATTACTTCATTTGGTACGGGTGGCAATGGAAGTTATCAGCCGCTAAAAAGAGCCTAAATGTTTGTGGGTATGATGTCGACCCTTGAAATTGGAAAAAATTGTTTGATTAGTATATCCATGGGTATCAAGCCCAAAGGGGGAGAAGAGAGTCTACCTTGGTTTCTCTGCTGCTGCACGTGATATTTTTGTCATCACCAATTCAATGACTTGGCTTCTTGTAGATGTGTGCATACCACATTAATTTGGAATATATATTAATTCTTCTTTGAGGCTTCAGCTGTTTTCGGACACAGACAAGGACCAACCTTGTCCATTTCCTTCTCAAGATTGGTATTCTGGATGTATGAGTGTGCTGCAGAATTGATCATGATCTTGAGGAACAGGGTGATTCATGGTTCAAAAGGATTACGGTTGAAGAAATAATGTATGTATGAGTATAGGATCAAATTATAGATGGGTGTGGGGTGGTAGATTCTGATACCAGAGGTTGCCATATTTCGGCATTTTTTCTGGAGTTGTTTTCAGTTTTTCCGTCCTGTTAATTTGTTGTTTACTATAACTTGTAGACATCTTGAGGATGGGAATTACTAAACTGTGCATGAGCATTTTGATCTGAATTTTTCGAGCAGAGACTGCGCTAACTCGTTGGTTGGATCAAAATGTTAACAGCGCTAGAGAGGTGGCAGTCTCAGGTTGGATATCATCCCTTCTTTTGTCATAAATATAAAACATTAAAACCAAGCTTTTTGTTTCATATATCCTAAGTTTTTTAACATTCTTTTTTTCTCTGACTGTGCAGGTCCAGTTTTACAACTTCTGTAACGATTCTTAGTTTGCTGTTGATAGACAAGTAGGAAGAATTAGAAAACTATATGGTGGAAATAAAATACGACATGTACCTTCTAATAATAAGATCATCTGTGCGTATTTTCATTGAAAGGTTTGTGAAGTAGTTATTATTGGAAAATTTTTGTTTGGACGATTCACCGTATGGGTATCTAGTTACCTCTAATTTTTCTGCTTTTTGTTCTTTTATTGGACAGTGGCTATTCATGTACATAAACACATCATTCAATTACCCACATTCTGGGAACAGGGCACGCACCATCAGCATGTACCGATGCTAACAGGTAAGCGTACTTCTCTATAATTCAAAAAAACTCAGCAGATTGTAGAAGTTTCAATCTGTTTATTGTGTGAAATTGATCATTTTTTTGTGGATGGTAGTTAAAGATGATGGCAATCAATATTGAATGACAATGTGATCATTTAATGATTACTCTTTTGTTTTAAACTTTAAAGTATGATGAATGCAAGCTGAACGTTGTCTTTGGTTTCAGGTTAAGCATCTGAGAACAAACAGTTGTGGCAGCCAGAGAGTTGGCTATAAATGAATTTAGCCGATGGAGTATATGCTCCCTTCTTTCACTTATATATTTATACACATAATTTCTTGATGGGTAGTCGGTAGGTTAGATTTATCCAAGTTATTGAAATTTTGATCCCTTATTGCTGCTCACTTAGTTTGTTAAATGTACAGTAACAGCAACATTTATTCAAGTCTCTCGTAATAAATTTTTGTAATCCATTGGTTTTTATATAATTTGCTCTCTCTGATCAATGATTTTGAGCTAGAATGGATGCTGGAGCTGTTATTTCTGACCCACAATACCAAATTTGAATAGAAGTAGGCAGTATTTTTTGTTGTGTTCAAATATGTTTTGTATTTTAAGTTGTTGGGGTTGAGAATTTTCAATTTACAACCGATCAAGGTTTTGACTTTTGAAATCAAAACTACGATTAGGTACAAAATAATAATTATTAACGTTATCCCATCCTATATTTATTCTTTCTGAGCACGCCATATAGCGGTTAATGAAAGACACCCACTTTAGACATTCATTAAGATGTTCCTACCAATTACGATTTGTGAATACCTTCTATGTAACGTTTCTCATCTACCAAATATATAACATGTCAGTTTAAAGGACTTGAAGAAAATATGTAGACTTAACTAACTGGACAATCACAATCTTCTACATTCAATTCCTCTCCACTTAATACAATTGTTTCTTCAATAGAGCTTTATCAATCAATTTCTCACTTCACCCCTTCTTCAGGATATTATACGCCAATGTTTCCAGTGGTACTTAACTTGCAACTCCCACCAACATTTGCACAATATCTCAAAAGATTATTTCAGGGCCTATTCAACAGCCAAAGGAACAAACAGTTTTAGACGCATACAAATACAATCAAATTCCACTGACCCTGTGAAATAATGTGTGGTTCTGAAAATAATTGGTCACATGTTCCATATACTTGTCATGCAGCTCAGATGTTTTTTTCTGATAAGAACCTGAATACAACGCAACAAAGTCAAATCTTGAGCTTTTAACACTCTTGCGTAAGCACAGATGTGGAATGCACCAAAGTTATACTCACAGAATAATGGTAAATGATGCTTGTATAAACACCGATGAGCTATAAACTCACTTCCTCTCTTATAAATTCTGTATGCTTATACCTTGTTCATTGCAGCATCTTCAGTCTGTTGTACCAAAGCAGTACGTTCAGCAGCTATATGCTGCAACATCAAAATAAGTATCAGTTATGTCAAAGAGGTCCTTTGGTAGTACAGTAACCTGTTTGAATATTTTAGCCACTGGTTTCCAAGCCTTGAGGTATCATCCCTACAAAATATAAACAAATGGAAACCATGTTACTCTTTATCTTTTATTTGCAAAGTGGTCAAGTCACTAATATTAGTACCACAAAATGTGAAAGACCAGAACCACCTTACTTTACCATCCCTAGACTCCAGAATCCTCATTTCCAAGTAGTTGAGCAGTGTATACCACTAACAACTCATGTTTTCCTTTTTACATTCAGCTCAAACAGATATAGTTAGAATGTGTTAGGTATATAGTTACGACGAAGCTACCTTTTTCAGAACTCAACACAAGTGAATCCAAATAATTTCATTTTCGAAGTCCTTGCACCAATTCAAAAAGTCAACTAAAAAAAAAATAATAATATTGATTAATAAAAGAATTTGTAATTCTAAACGAATCCCAAAATTTCTTAATCAGAATTTATAGTTAATATCAGATAAATAAAAATGTGTAAATTTTACTGATATTGAATAGGATTGCGGTATCAATTTGAATGAGAGCGGCGTTAGATTCAAACAAGCATCAATTCAAAAGAGACGGGTATCAATTAAATTTGGTATATAAATATCTGTAACATTTTGGTCCCCAATTTACTAATGTCAACGTTGCTGAAATTGTACTTGATCAAATTATTCTTTTCACGGTCAATATTTTAGAATTGGATTGAATTTGATCATGTTTTCTGAGTTTGTATATGTAGTATTACCACCTGTTTTTCGTTATTTTAGTTGTGAACTCAAAACGCAATTTAGAACAGTGCTCAGGAGGGTATTATTTTGCCCAGGTATTTGTTTGATAAACTACGTTTGTATATGTAAAAGCGTTGATCAGCTTTGATTAATTACTTGCAAGAAAATTAAACTCCACCTAACTTAACTTAAAAAAAAAAAAAAAACAGCGAAATATGAATCAACGATTACGCTGTTAGAAAAATCAATGATGTTCCTATTAACCTTTTTTTTTTTTTTTTTTTGGGTTACTCCAATAAGAGTAGGTGTGTTTCACAAAACTGAGGTAAAGTGCACAAAAAATCTCCAGTCCTGGTATCAACTTCCCAGTCAGTAAAGAAGACACCCAACTACACAGCATTTACAGCACTTGGGATTCCAACCCACTATCAATTTTACTTTTCTAGCTCTACACCTTTGCAGCGCATTCCACTCCCCCTTTGATTCAGGCCAAATACCTAAACATGTTTGGGTTTTCCTTGTCCCTCTCCAGATAATCTCTCGTGATCAAATCTTCCATCCGCTTCTTAATTGCTTTAATATCAGGCTGCACGTTCCAAGTCACAAGTTAACAACAATTCCATATCAAATATAAATAAATTATTCGATAAACAAAGTTTCCTCATTTCTTCCAAATCAAAATATAAATTGGAGTATGTATACCTTGAACATGCGGCTCAACTGCTCTACACACTCTGAAACTAATTGCTGATGTCCCAAAACTTTCCGACTCTTCATTATGCGCACAATTGCAGCATCAATAGCATAACGCCTATCTTTGTCAACATCTTCAACAATTTTCCTCCTTTCATCAACTGGTGGGAGAGGAATCTACATACAATTGGACAATTCACATGTTCATGAGATATTAATTCAAGCTCATCTTTACATATGCCAGAAATTATATACCAAGTAAAATAGAAGTAAAAATCCAGCAAAGGAAAAGACAAAAGACAAAACATTCTCATACCTTAATCCTCCTCATTCTGTCTGTAAACTTGGAGTTGAACTCAAAATAGTCATTTTGCGAGACGGTTTTTGTGTTTGGCTCCTTGATAAGGATCTTATACTTGGCACATGACAGTGAATGGAGCAATCTAACCAAGTCTTCATGAGTCAAGTTCAGCTGAGTCATGATTTCGGAATAGCTCAATCTATCAGAAGCATTAAACAGCAGCAGAGTGGCAGCCTGTAAAATTCAGACAACAAAAAAATTAGAAATCTCACAATTCAACCAAACCCCTCAAAAAGTATAATTCTGTAAGACATTACCTGATATGTTGACACAATCAGTTCAATGGTTTTTTGATCAAACTTGCCACTGATGTTGCACTGGCCCAATGAGTATATCCATGTAAGTTTTCGGTGTTTTGTTTTTGTCTCGTAAAATCCCTTAAAAACTTCAACACACTTGACCTGGAACCATAATATTGCAAAATAAGTTAATATATAGATCTATATATCATTCCTGACTGCAACTTTACTGCAAATTTTAAACTAATAGAGGCTATTTTATATTCCCACAATTTAAAGATAATAGAAGAAGCAATTACCATTTCTGAAGGGAGGTTGAGATCAGAGGACTTATAACTTGGCCAAAATCCAGTGGTAAGAACAGTAACTGATAAATCAATCCCAGGGTGTGCAATCGGGTTATTGCCAAGATATTCCTCAAAGTTGCTTTGATTTTCCCTAGCCAAAGTTAAATCTGTAACCTGAAAGAAAGATGCTAAATGAAATCGAAATATAATCATATGAAAAGATTAAAAAAACTTAGCCCAACAATGCAGGCCAACTTACCATTCCCTCCATCTTTGATGTAAACTGCCCACCACACTGTTGCTTTAGCTTTGTGAGAATACTCCTTTCATGATCGTCATTAGCACTCCGATCAAAGAGTAGCCGCCGAGCAAGCTTTTTCCTGCATCAAGCAGCAGAAAAAAAAAAAAAAAAAACACCAAATTGTTCGTAAATAAATGAATTAATTAAGCACATTATAGAAGTTTTGACTTTGTCGTACAATAAATATACTATGATACCAAATGAACACTAATATAATAAAAGATCTTACCGGTAGAATTCGGCAAATAGATCTTTATCACTTATATATGCAAGCAACTTAACTACCTGCAGAAACGAAGCACATGGTTTAATATCAATCTCCATGATACTGAAATAAAAATTAATAGAGTTCCAACACATTGATACTAGTCACTCATGAACCCTTTGATCAGGATTACTCTCTATCCAAAAAATCTTCAACCTTATCTTAAGATCCTTAATCATCCAATATTAGCACATTCTAGCATGATAAGAAGATTTCCTTTAATAATATTCACAATTAGAACTACCTTCTCAAGTGTTTCTTCAATAGCTTCATCACTCAATTTCTCACTTCCACCCTTCTTGAGGATATTATCACAGAATGTTGCCAGTAGTTCAGAACTTGAACAGCCACCAACAGTTTTATTGCAGAATATCTCAAAAGCTTCTTTTAGTGCCTATTGAACAACCAAAAGTACAACAATTCTTAAACAAGGAGAAACAATGAAGATCTAAATAACCATTACAATGTCATACAACACAAACCTTGTGAAACAATGTGTGGTTTTGGAAACAATTAGTTACATATTCCATATACTTGTCATGCAGCTCAATTATTTTTCTGATAAGGACCTGAAAATCATACAACTAAGTCAACATTTGATATTCCAAAGGATCTATAATTTAGTAGTTGAGATATTTACCTGTTCCTGTACACCAACTGCAGTTGCAGCCTGTGTAAGCATTCAAATGTCAGCACTTAGCACAACACTTAAAAAGTGAAAACACAAATATCTGTGACATACAACTAAGCTGTATTAATAGAATAACATAAAATGATAAATGAAAAAATGTGTATGGATGATCTATAGACTCTCGTCCTTTCTTATATTACATTTTGTCCCTTCCTAATCTGTTTCATTACAAGGGCCTATGGGGGACATGTTTAAGGTCATGAGAAATTTTATTCCCTTCAAACTAGGAGATTTCCATAGCATCAGTCATTACCAAGAATAAATGAAAAATAGAACTCTCTAATACAAATAGAACCACAAGAAAAGCAAACAAGCGCTATGCCTATCAATCATGATTCTGTATTACAATGATATTTTACCAGCATAACACTATACCTGGTTCGATGCAGTATCTTCAGCCTGCTGTACCAAAGCAGTACCTTCAGCAGTAATATGCTGCAGCATAAAAATTCCAGAAGGTATCAGTGATGTGAAATAAACTAAAACGTAAAAGAGGCTTTGGTAGTAGAATAAAGGTGTAAGCTTAAAACCAACCAACCTGTTTGAATACATTAGCCACAGGTTCCAAGCCTTTAGGTATTTTATGGTAAAGCCTGTACATCCTAGAAAGGTCGTCCACCTAGCACAACATAAGCAAAAATAAATAAATAATATCAGTGGTAGATGTTTATATACAAATGGCCAGAGCACTCATATTATTAACATCACAAGACAATACAAAACCAAAAACCACCTTATCATCTTTAAGCAAGGCACGGCATCCGGATTGCTCCTTTTCAAGCAATTGAGTTGCAAAAACCACCAACAACTCATTTTGTACTTTCTACAAACAGGTCAAAACAGCCAAGGTTAGAACAAAATATTGTTTGCAAAACTATCTTTTCAAAAGCTCAATTAAATAGTATTTTTTTTCATAAGAAACCATGAAATTAGGCGTCCACTCAAGCAGTACAAAAACAAACAATAATACTAATTAAAGCCAAAGGATTCCTATCAAAAAATTGAACACCAATAAAGTACTCTTTCAAAAAAGCCAACAGATAGCTAAAATAAACCTCAAACCTCCAACAAATAGGAGTGCATACTAGTGAAATATGGAACAAGCAAAACTGCGAAAGTCAAACTTCAATGTGTATCAAGAATTTCTCCACAAATTTCATAGCATTTCTCTAAAACCAATAACTTATTCCAGAAGACAATAAAATTAAAACATTTATCATGTATTCAAACTGACCTCCACTAATTTTGGCTCACTGCTAATATGAAGGTAATGCAACACTCTATCCCTTTCTTTCTTCAAGCATTCCTCAGCCTTCAATTTCATAAAAAGTGTTAATATCAAGCAGTTTAACCAGAGTTATGTTTCAATCTAGCAACAAATTATATATAAAAAGACTTACCTTTAACATGTAATCTGGACATGAATCTTCCAGAATCCACTTTGCTGCCTTACGAGAATAGTAAGAACCAGAATCCTCAAGCATGTCTGCTTCAAAATCTTTTTCATACCTCTCCATTTGTCCCATTCCAATCTCGACAAATATACCCAAAACATTTTTCAAGAGCGATCTGTCAATCTGATCTCCTTCGCGTTCTTTATCAATCTGGTTCAAAGCAAGGAAGAAGCTAAAATAACAATTGTGTCTAGAGGCAAGGAATTTTGATGCAAATAACATTGTATAATGAGATCAGAAACAAGGTTCTCACCAAAATGTTAGAACAATAGTGGTTATACAGCCTTTTCATCAGGTGAGAAAAAAAGAATTACAATCACATTAGATTATGAGGTGATAAACTTACAAGAGCAATTACAGCATCTTTGGCTTTAACTTTCAATTCTCCATAAACCTGAAATGCGAGAAAATATAAATGTTGGAATAATTCAAAAGAAAATAGAAACAGCAAGGAGGAGAATAATTCATATAAATACTAATATAATATAAGTGATATTATCAAAAAGACTTGTGACAAACCAGATCCCGGAAGCAAGACAGTCCAACTTCATTTAGTGCAGGAAGTGACCGACGAGCAATAAAGTAACGATCAAGATAATGGAAGAAACGTGACAGCCACCTAACCATAACTTTATGATTGGCCCATCTTCTCACAAGCTCCCTCAGCATAAACTCATCATGCTTCTCTCTCAATGATGGTAATACCTAATAAAGAAAAGAGATACTTTACACCGTTTTGAGAAACTAATATAAGATATTCAATCGGTACATGTCATAATAGAATTAAGTGCAGAATACAGGGGCAATCTTCCTTACCGTTGAAGTAATATATTCGTCAAAAGCTTCTCTGTACCTGTCATATAACTGTTGAGAATAGTCATGAGGAGGCTTTTGGGTACACATATTGTAGATCGTTCTGTCATGGAAACAACAAAAAAAAAAAAATCATTCCAGTGAAACATTGGCGTCTCCCAACCAGCTTTTACAGGTTATGATAAATAAAAAAAATAACAAGGAATAAAATGATTACGTGTAAAGCATCATATATTCCTCAGAGCTAAAGGGTGACTCGGGTTCTCCTTCCAAAATTTTCTTCAGTTTTGTGATCCCCCCCTTCATATAGTCCCATCCTTGATCCAAGTCAATAGTCTTGCGCTCCATTGTGGCTATATGCCTGCAAATAAAAGTATACCATTCATAAATATATTGATGTAAAAACAACGACAATGTTTTTATTTTTTATTTCTTAATCAAGTCAAAAGAATCTACAAACGCGCACAAAAAGCACTATTTATTCACCTTCACCAAGCGAAAAAAAAAAATTAATAAGCACCTCGCAAAGTTAAATTTCACATTGAAACAAATAAAACGGTAACAAACAAGAATCAAAACAATCCATTGGGCAGAAAATAGACAATAAACAGAAACAAACCCTAAAAAAGCAATTATTAATATCAACAATTCAGCGATCACTAAACAAATCAGACGATACTAAATAAACAATAAATAAAACCCTATACGTCAATTACTGGGATTAAATGACATAACGATTTATAAAACCCATATACAGCAAATTAGCGTAATGCAAAGCCCTAAAGAAGAATCGGTAAAGAAACCAACCGTGGACGAGAGCGCGTTTGACGTGAATCGCGGAGGAACCCTAACGCAGATCGGTAAAGTTATTCAGATAATTAAGATGAGAGGGATTTGGTGAGGATGGGTTTTAAAGGATGAAAAATGACTAAAAAGGGTTGAGTTGTTGGACAAAATCATGGTTTTAGGAGGTCTATAGCCATCGCTGTTTCAGACCTCTAATATATTTGGTTAATCTTTTTTGCCCTTTTGACTATTTTATTTTATTTTATAGTCGCTCACTTTCCCCGATTATCCTGCTTATGTTTTCAAATTACACTTACAAAATCAGAATTTGAGTTTATAACTAATTCTTCTTTCTCACTCATTAATCTACTTAATCTTATCTTAATAATAAATTAATTATTCTAAATTACGTTGACCTCCTATTTCACATTCACTGTATGCTACATGGAAGAACAAAAATTCAGTTTTAAAAGTGCTTTATATATATATATTCTCTCCATAACTTTGATTTAAAGAATTTCAAACGAAAACCAGTACCATCAAATCACAAATCTAATTTTAATAATAAAAATTAATAATAATCCAAAAACAAACTTCGGTGGATGGTCATACATTCTCAACGGATTTGTCAAATTAATAAGTATAAATATCATAGATGTAAGAGGAAATAACTTATTTTTACCCAAATTATAACAATATTATAAGTTTCCATCTCCATTATCATTTATTCCAAATTCTCACCCTTAAACTTTTGACTTTTGATTTTTTTTTTTTTTTTTGGTAATTAGACTTTTGATTTTTTGATAATAGAAAAATTAGATGATTATGTAAAAACCCGAAAATACCCCCCATAGTTATTAAATATACTCATACCTAGAATAACATTAACTAATTCAAAAAGTGATTGAAGTATAATTTATTGTGATTGGAGCCTCCACATTTATTAAATATGAGAATTACAGTAAAACAATAAAATTCAAAAGGTGATTGAAGCATAGTTTATATTGATCAATATTTATGTATTAGCAGTCTAATGCATAATAAAAAGAAAAAAAAAGAACGTTTTAAGGAATTATGCAATTTTACATATTTTCAATTAATTTAGTTATTCTGCACTTCAATGTTATTATAGGTATATTTAATAACTATGGGGGCATTTTCGAGTGTGTTTGGTTCGGGAAATGTTTTATTATTAGGAATGTTATATTACCTTGGGAATCTTTAATAACAGTGTTTGGTTAGATTGGTAGGTATGTTAAATTAATATGTTTGGTTGGAAGGAATAAAAGATTACTGAAGTATCTTTTTACTAAATTGCCCTTATAC
>WYDK02000059.1:6111667-6138640 GCA_009867345.2 Toxicodendron radicans
ATCATTGTTATTTAATAGACATATGAGAGCATTTGTGTCTGAAATGATTATTAATTATGGGTAAAATTGGAATAAAATTTGAATTATCTCGATAATCTTTTAATATCACATCTTAGCTTGATAATCTGATTACCTCCTATATTACCAATAATGACCATTATTGATATTGGAAGATTATTGGAATATTTTATTACTTGGTAAACAAACGTGGTAATGACCGGATTAAAAGATAGATTACCGGGGTAATCTTTTAATACCCCGAACCAAACACACCCTTAGGGGCCGTTTGGTTGTGTGTTTGGTTCGGGGTAATATTTAATAACATAGGTAATAAAACTTAAATTGCTCAGATGATGATGTTTGGTTGGTAAGTAAAAAACGATTACCGGAAAAAAATGTTACCAATAGTATTTTTGGAGAGTAAGTTAAGGGTAATAAGATTACCTTTGGAGGGGCTACCTTTACCCCCCACTTACCATTTTTATTCCCATTATACTCTTAAACCCTAAAATCAAAGAACAAAATTAGTCTTTCCTTTATTAATAATTACAAAACACTCAACCACCCTAAACTTTAATTTTAACAAAATCACCCTCACCTAAAACTTTAATTTGTAACAAAATCACCCCCATCCACCCCAAGCCTAATTTAATATTATTAATAAAATTAATAATAAAAATAATATTATATTAGTAATTAAATAATAATAAAAATAATATTATATTAGTAATTAAATAATAATATTATTATTATTATATTAGTATTTAAAAAGAATTTGTAAATACTAATATAATATTATTAATAAAAATAATATTATATTAGTATTTACAAATGAGGGCAATTTAGTAATCTAAATAACTTACCCACCAATTTATCCTTTAAACCAAACATATAAATATAACATACTCACTCCCAACCAAACACATATCGAGTAATATAATATTCTTATACCAATGTAATATATCTTTCTGGTAATCTTATTACCAAGGTAAAAAAACATTATATGAACTAAACGGACCCTTACTATTAGTTTTGGAGGGTTACTAAAATCCTATATTGTTTGACAACTAAACATGATAATGTTAATAATATAAGATGACATTATTGGAGTAACTAACCATTACCAAACACACACTAATTGTTTTTAGTTATATAGGTGGTAATCTGAATAACATAATTTTCTTAGGTATTATAAGATTATTTGGTAATCATAATTTTGTTACAATTTTACCCTTGACTATTAATTTTTTTGGACAATAATGTATTTGCTTTGAAAACAGTTTGCAAGAATATTAATGGACTATTTTATCCATATACACAATATTTTTAGGACATTATTACCCTCACACTTCTATTGAATTACCCAAGACATATGGCCGGATCTGGCCACTATTAGCGCTGACCGTGGCCAGAACAACGCACAATTGGTCGGATCTGGTCGGTTGTGCACCAATCTAGCCATTTTCTGCCAGATCTCCAGCGGTCGACAGTGCCTTGGGTGGGTGGGTGGGGGTGTTTTTGTTAAATTTTAAACTTTTATTATGGTTGGGGTGTTTTAGCAAAATCTCAAATGTAGGGGTTAAACGAAATAATTCAAATAATAATAATAATAGTATTATTATTATTATTATTATTATTATTATATTAAAAAGAAGAGCAATTCAGTAATTTATATAACATACCCACAAATTTATTCCAATCTAATCAAACACATTTAATATAACATTTATAGTAATCTTCAAGGTAATTTATTATAGATGTAAAAATCTACCTGAAGTGTCGTGGGTTTATCCTGTGGGGTATATGAGTCACTGATATCATCATGAACATGCAAGCACAAAAGAGGTGATCTTGGAGCTCACGAGGGACACTTGTGTAGTGTTTGTCATAGGCACTTTGACGCTTGAGTCGGCACAATTGCGAATGTATGAGAGGTTGAGAGTGTAGTAGACTTATTAGAGTAGCTGACTAAAGTGCAACTCATCGATGTAGAATGGTTGGAGATCAGCTCTACGTTAGAGACCGGGATTGAGTTGGTCAGAACCAAGCTTAACGGCGACCGGGGATAAAGGCACTTGAGAGCAAATGTGCTCTAAAAGAATTGAGAGAGAGACTTCTCTATATATGTGTGTATGAATGAATGAATCCATGAATGAGAGACATACATTTGCTTATACATGAGCTCATGAGAGGTTGAGTCTTAGTAGGATATGAAATCCTGATACTTTATCAAATTAGGAGTCCTATAATTGTTGGACTAGGAGTTCCTAGTGGCAAAATATTGAGTATAGAGGAAACTCATTGAATGACTTGCCTTTGTAAGAGTTGGAGTCCTAATTCATGTAAGAATCGAGATCTTTGATGTATTAGGAAGAGTGTGAGACTCAATGTTCTTGTAGGACTAAAAGTCCTACTTGGTCAAGCATCCTCACGAGACTCGGAGTCTTGAGGAGTTAAGAGTCTTCGTGGATTTAGACTTTTAAGGAGTTGAACTCCTAATTCAACTCAAAGTTGTGAAGGGGTGTTAGGCTTGAATTCAGGTTCATCTGTTTTATGAGAGACCTAATACATGAGACAAAGTTCTTTCAATAATGAACCGAAATGGGCCCAACTGGTATTGGGCCGACCAACCTACGTTGGGTCGAGGCACTGAGACATATTTTAGTAAGTTTGTTACTAATGCACCTGAAGAAATTCATAACAATTTTTTACCCATACATATATCTTCCCATTAATATAACATTATCTGTAATAACCAAAAGCACATTTACATTCCCTCAAACACAAAAACCTGCAGGTTCCCCCAACTCACTAGTATTTTATTTTTTAAATCAGTTGTATTTCTTTTAATTTTTTATTTGTAAACTAAAATATAAAAAATTGAAAAAATTGAAACATAATTTTAAATATATTTTTGTAAATTAATAAATATGGACTTAAAATATTTTGTAAACTAAAAAAATAAAATATGCTTTTTACTATATATTTTTCTGTATTTTGAAAATTCAAAAATAAAAATTATATTTGAAAAAATAAATTTAAAAATTTTTAAAGTTTTTTATATTTCTACTTATACAAAATATTTTTGTTTTTTATTTCGTATTTATTAAGTTACAAAAAATATTAAAAATTATGTTTCAACTTCTTAAAATTTTTTAAATTGTTTAGTTCACAAATAAATTGTTGAAAGAAATACAAGTGTTTTTAATAAATTGTTTAATTTTTGTAGGAATTTTTTAAAGATATATTTATAGATATATCTGTAATTATACTATTATAGACGATGAAGGCAACGTTAAAGATACTTTAGCTAGTTAGTGGAGCAATTGTTAGGTTTTTATGTTTTAGGTGTATGTGCATGAAAATACTGAAACCTGAGGGAAGGTCAGTGTAATTAACTGTATAAATAATGCGTTGTATTGCATAAATAAAAATATATAAATAACCTGATGCATATAGGCGCCAATGGTTTTTAGTTGGGGTTTACTTATCTGCGCCGTTGGTACTCTTTTAATAGAATAACTTCTCCCTATCAACCTTCATCTACGCCTTTCTTTCTCGTAACAAAAACCCTAACCCTAACCACATATCAAATCAGACTTCAATTTTCTCTTATTTTTTCGTAATTATTTATTTTATACTCTAATGCGTGGTCCTCCTCCGTTTGGTGAATTCAGTTTTGAGTTCGACAATGGAAGCATTGAAGGAGAATTCATTGGAGATAGTGATAGGGAGCTCGGCGGAGTCGTTTCAGAAGTTTCTCGAGTCGCAGAGAGATCTTTTCCACAACCAGATCGATCAGCTTCAAAACGTCGTTGTGACACAATGCAGATTAACTGGAGTCAATCCTCTCTCGCAAGAAATGGTGTGTTCTTGAATATTTTAGTCTGCTTTTCTGTTGGGCGGCTTTGAAAATAAATAATTTGGGAACTTAAATTTCATGGTTGTTATTAATTTCGGTCAAAAAAGAACACCAGAAGTTGCTCGCTACTGAATAAATTTTTTTTCTTGTTGAATTTCGAACACATGGATTAGAGATTATATTAGTAATTTGTAATTAATTTTTCTTGTTGACTAATGATTTTTTTTTTAATGTAGGCTGCTGGCGCCTTGTCAATAAAAATTGGTAAGTTTTGCTAGCAGTATAATTGTGATTCCCTGAAGCATGTGATATATTACCAGTATTATTTCCATTTTACGGTTTTGATAAATAGACATTCACATCATGTTTGCTCCCGCAGCTTAGTGTCTTGCGCCTTTAAGTCAGAAAGTTGGATTTATTAAATTTCTGACAAAAATGAGGGCCCTGGAACTGAAACCTCTATGTGCTTATTTGCTTCTATTTCTGCATGCAACTGTATTTCAGCACATAGATTTTTTTTTCAAGATTACAAGTATACTAAATTTCTGATTTTGTTGTCTGTTTACTATGGTTGATAGCTGACTACTCATCCTTAATATCACAGGAAAGAGACCTAGAGATTTGATAAACCCTAAGGCCGTAAAGTACATGCAAACAGTGTTCTCTGTGAAGGATGCAATAAGTAAGAAGGAATCCCGAGAGATAAGCGCTCAATTTGGTGTTACGGTTACACAGGTTTCATTTCTAACTCTTTTTCTTCTTGGAATACTTATTGCTGCACTTATCTCTAATTTTTTGACTGCTAAGGATATAACTTCCTTCTGTGTACTTTTCTAACCTGTTCTGGAAATTACTGAGATTAAGGGATGTGATATCTTATAGTAATGGCTCTTCTGTAGCTGGTTATCTATTCTTGTTCTTGTTTCATGTTTTACCCTTTTTCTACTTTATCCATCTTTTAATGAATGGAATATATATTGTCATTTCTTACTTCTTTGTGCTATCTATCTAGGTGAAGGACTTTTTTAATAGCCAACGTTCCAGAGTGAGGAAACTAGTTCGGTTATCAAGGGAGAAGGCAATTAGATCTCATGTGCGTAAAGATCCACATGGTGATGGGATGCAAATTAGCTCAGATGCTATGATTCCTGTTGGTCCTGTTCCCTTAAATTCTACTGGCCCTACCAGTGTCATAAATATTGATCCCGTCCCCCTGTACTCTATTGGGGCTCCTATTATTGAAGAAGGTCCATCTTGTTCTGGGCAGGATGATTCTCTAGTAGGCACAGACGACTTAGATAAACATTTTGTTGAGAATATTTTCAGCTTGATGAGGAAAGAAGAAACATTTTCTGGGCAGGTGAAGCTGATGGAGTGGATCTTGCAGATAGATAATTCTTCTGTACTATTTTGGTACTTGCTGATATGCTATATGAACTTGAAGATATGAAGTATTTTTTGCTTGCTTACCTGGTCATGTCATTCCTTGTATGGTTGCAGGTTTTTAACCAAAGGTGGTGTTATGATTTTAGCAACATGGTTGATTCAAGCAGCTGATGAGGAACAAACAAGTGTTCTTGTTGTCATCCTGAAGGTATATAACTATTTATGGATTTCGTATGAATGGTGTAATCTCTTTGCCTCTTTAACCTGGCTCAGAATTACTTTTGATTAACTGGCATGTAGGTTCTCTCTCACTTGCCACTACATAAAGCTCTTCCAGAACATATGTCAGCGATATTGCAAAGTGTTAACAGATTGCGTTTTTACGGGGCATCAGGTTTGTTTCTGCTGTAGAGACCTGTGCTATGTTCCATATTGCTCAATTCACTCTAAAATTACTGGGGACACATTATTTGATGTTCCAAAATTCCAAATTTGTACGAGGATCTTTATTTACTGGAATGGAAAGTTATAGAATTTTTAGATACAACTCTATAGCATAAGCCTTTGTTCATGCTAAATTACAATAGTGAAGTTTTAAAAAAAATTATGAGGACAAAAATCTTGGCTTGCCTCATAACTTAACAAAAGACAGCTAAGATCTATTTTATAGTTGGTCATTAACTGATATTTGTTTAATAAGGCATTCTTATCATAATTTCTCATAAAGTATTAACCTTATAATTTATTCCGCCAATAAATTTTATTTGATTAGTGTACTCTGTGATTTCATTTGCATGAGAAATATGTCATTTAGCTCTTTTGGATATTTTTGAATCTCATTTATCTGATTTGAAGATCAGATATATCACACAGGGCAAGGATTTTGTTATCAAAATGGAGCAAAATGTTTGCTAGAAGACAAGCTGTGAAAAAACATAATGGCACAAAATCTTTTACTGATGCGCAGAATGAGCTAATTCTGAAACAGAGGCAAGTGTTTTTTTTACTTATACCTGCCATTTCTTATAAGTAGTTTCTTACTGTTGCACTCTAATGTATGCAGTATTGGTGAAATTATGGCTGAAGAATCTTGGCAGTCAAAAACTGATGCCCCTGTAAGTGCAATAGAAAATCAAATTAAATCCGCTAAAAACTGGGTTTGTTGTCTCGAGATTGCTTATCAGTTTTCTTCTTTACAGGAAACCATTCTTGCTCCTGAAAGTTTGGAAAATTTCAGGTGTGAAAATAATATATTATCTGACATTTATTTGATTTTGTTGACATTGTTTATGGTAATTGTGTATTAAGCATAGTTTTTCTTATTCAGAAAGTTGGAATATCCACAATCTCTCAAATTATTGACAGCATCTTCGGATGACTCTGCAAGGAAGAACATCCTTGGTGTATTGTCATCCCGTATCCTTTTGGATATATTTTTTTCTTTTCACAGCAATATTATGAATTTTCTAGGGAGAAATAGATGAAATATAATTTTATTGGTGGTGGAATGACGTCTATTAGGAATGTTAACTTGTTTTTTTGGGCTGAATGTGGGTATATAAGTTTATTGTTTCTTGCTGGCTCATGTTTAGTATGCACAATGGCACACATGACGTTGCACTAAAATCTGCTTGTTTGTAAGATCTAACGGATTTGTAATTTAAACTTTTAAGTATGTTTTTTAAGAATTTGATTATAAGCCAAATGTGAAATTGATACCCCTTGGGTTTATTTTAAGAGTTTAATTTTTTCTAATGAGTAAATAATGCCAATAGTTAAAAAACATGCCATGTGCATTGCTTGGTTGTATGAGTAGTGAACAACATTAACAGGAATGAAACTTAGAGGTGTTTTAAAAGATTTAAGCATTGCTGGCCTTTAAAACACTGAATTATTAAATTTTCAATATCTAGCTCTAGATATTATAAGTTTTTTTTTTTCCTTTTATCCTTTCTATGCAATCTCTGATGTTTTGCTTAGTTTCCCAGACATATTAACGACTATTTAATCCCCAAGCAATTATAGTTCTCTGAACTGCCTCCATACCAAAGTGGATTGATGAGTGTTGAATGATTTAAGTACTATTATTGAACCATATTTTTTGGGTATGTAAATATCATTGCCTTAACTAGTAACAGACAACAGAGAACGCCGAAAAACTCAGTTTGTGGAACAGCCGGGTCAAAAGGTGGCTGGCAGAAGCCCGCAGGCTACAAGAGCAGCTCCTTTGAGTCAGGGTCGTCCAATGTCTGCTGATGATATCCAAAAAGCAAAATTGCGAGCTCATTATATGCAGAATAAATATGGAAAAGCTGCTTCTGCGTCTAACGAAAGCAGTGAAGTGAAGACTGAAGGTCTGAACAAATCTACAAATGCTCTTGCCAGCTCTGTGTCACCAGTATTAAAAGTTCATGGTCGACCTAAAACTGAGGAACACAAGAAACCAGTAATACCTCATTCAAAAATTTCTGGTAGGATGGAAGTCCCTCTTGATCCAAAGCAAAAAATGGATATTAAGGAGCCTCTGCAGGAAAAGTGCAAGAGGGTCCAGATCCCGTGGCAGACACCACCAGGTACATTTGCTTTTAGTGTTGTTTTGTTGGTTCCTTTATCTGTTTGCCGATAATATTGCGTAGAGATTAGCTCTCTACAGAAGGGAAGAGACCATTTTAAAGAGTTCCCTGATTTTTGAGTATTTGTGAGGAAATCAGAGGTAATTCCCTTCTTTTCAGGAATGACGATTCAATTGCTTCTGCAACCACAGATGCTAATCTTTTCTCTAGATCACCCTTCTCCCAACCTATATTTTCTTGTTTACCTCATACGAGTAGGATTGAGATAACGACAAAAGCTTCTACGTTGTGTAAAACTTGGGTATTTCTGTTGTATATGCTTTTCCAAGAATTACAAGTAATGCATATTTTTATGAAAGAATAATAATAAAAAGGGAAATTAAGTTAAAAATGTTCTGAATATGTGATGAACTTGGACCATGCTACATAGTGTACTTTGTTTGGAAATTTAGTGATTAACAATTGTTTTTCTTGCTAAATTTTGCCTTTGATAACATTGATTTCTTGAAATGGCCCCCTTTGTCAATGAAACGTCTGTACCATTATGTGGTAACTATTCGACATTTGAATTTTCAATTTAATAACATGTAGATTACTGTTTTACTATGAACTATACTAGTTAACCCAGGAAGCTGTATAAGCGATTTGTTTAAAGCTCTGTTGGCTGGGTTGTGGGGGTCTGGTTTGAAGTGTCTTCCCGTTGACTCATTAACACTATCTTTTCCCAATTAAAAATAAAATAAAATTTGCTAGTTGCCCGTCATATTCAGTAATCTTTGTGAAGTGCTACTTGCAAAAAGAGTTTGTTGATCAGATTTTGATTAATAATTGGGAATCTATATTTCTTACTAGGCCTAAAATTTCAATATGTTATTACTTCAGAGTTCTATATGAAACCTTATTGGGAGACAAAGTACTTGTGTGATGTTGCAAAACTTTATTGGGATAAACACCATTGCTTTCAGAGGATCATCAACGGGAAGTTTGAAATATTTGTGCTTTTGCTTGACCTTCAAATTATTGAGAGGGCATTTCTATGCCAGATGAAAATGGATATTTTCTAATTTGCTTTTCAGAGCTTATTGAATATTGATTCTTTCAATACCATAGTATAGTTGAACAGCTGAATTTGAAAGGATGACCCATACTACTTCACCCCAAAATCCAGGAGACCTCTGTTTAAATGATCTTTGGTTCTTTAATATGCAAATGCAAGTGAATTCAAGATAGAAAGTTTCTAGATCTGTTGGAGTTTGAATGCCTGTTCAATAACAAGTAATACTTTCGTTTTCGAACGTAAAAATATGAGCATATCTGGCGCCAATTGATTATTAAGGTGTTTTTAGTTCATGGTGCTGGCTTCTCTAGGTTTGTATATAAAATGTTGCTTCTCTATCTTCATTTACAAAATAAGTGCTTGGATTTTATGTCCTTGAATGTAAGGCCAGGTTGCATTTTTCTGCGAAATGAAACAAAATTTACCCCCAGTAAAGATTAATATAAACTGAAATTCTGTAAATTTGTAACAAGCAAATTGAATAAGGAGATGATAATATCTCAATGTAATCGCATTTGCCCATGTCACAGCATTTTACACTTAAAACAGAACAATTTAGAAGGCTGGCATGGATAGAGCAGTTGATATGTTTAAATACTTAGAATGTGAAGACTATGTTAGAAGACCAGGGCATTTGTCTGGACTTTGACGTTTTTGAGGTTATAATCATGAGTGTATTGATCTTCAACCAAATTTCATTGATTAAGAAATTGCCAGGAAGCTGAGGGTGTCTGATTCTGTATGTGTACCTGTTAGGGGATTTATGGACCTTTTTTTTTTTTTTTTTTTTTTTTTTTTTTTTTTTTTTTTTTTTCTTTTCTTTTAAGATGTATATACATAGTTGATTGTGAGAGAGAAAAAAAAATGTCTCGTGGTTAGCTGAGCGTTATCTACAGCTTCCAAACATCCACCTCTTACAATTAATGAAGTAAAAAGGCAGTTCGCCAATTGTGACACGCTCACTTCTTTCACTTTTACTTTTTTTCTTTTAAAATCCTTTTATCGATGAAATGTCCTTGATGTTCAATGACATTTTCAGCAAATTTCAACCTTTTATGCCCTTTTCCTCTCTGCAGAAGTCCAACTGAACGAGGTTTGGAGAGTTAGTGGCGGTGAGAATAGCAAAGAGGTCGAAGTTCAGAAAAACAGAAACCGCCGAGAGAAGGAAACTATCTATCACACAATTCAGGAGATACCATCTAATCCGAAGGAGCCTTGGGACCTTGAAATGGACTATGATGATTCACTAACCCCAGATATCCCAACCGAACAGCCTCCTGATGCTGACACTGGAGATACACAGGTTGCCACTGATAGTGTTATTGTAAATAGTGCAGCTCCTTCGGTGCTCATGCCATCTCAGGTTGTTAATGGAAGCACAACTGAACCCGATCTTGAGTTGCTTGCTGTACTGCTTAAAAATCCTGAATTGGTTTTTGCATTGACTTCTGGCCAAGCTGGTAACTTATCTAGTGAAGATACTGTGAGGCTGCTTGATATGATTAAGACTGGCGGGTCAGATTTAGCGGGTAATTTGAACGGGATTGGGGGAAAAGTGGAGGATAAGGTTGAAGTTTCTCTTCCCTCCCCAACTCCGTCAAGCAATCCTATTCCCGGAACGGTGCGTGAACAAAATTTTGCTACCAATCTCTTGCATGGGCTTTGTATTCTCTGCTTTTGCATCCCATTTCCATATTGTTACAGCTGGGTCCAAAATCAAACAAAAATTATATTAAACTTAACTAAATTATGAAAGTTGCTGTTAACATGGGCCCTGCAGTCTGATGATGGGAACCTATCATTCAAATGATGGGGTAGGTGTCTTTGTCCTTAATTCAGAAAATGGATTTTCCATTAATTGTGAATCAATGAAAAGCTCCTTATTTGCCCCCGTTATTATTTTCCAGTAGATTCTAGCGGTGGATCCCCTATGATGGGAGTGACTAATGTATATAATAATCAAAACCATCAAGTAATTAATGTTATTGGTTTCAGAAAATCCATCATTTGTATTAATTCAGATATTGTAATAATTATGTCTAGTGTTTGATGCATTTTCATTTTATTTGCAGAGTGGATGGAGACAAGAAGTTAGGAATCCCTTCACACGCCAAAGTACAATCGGGAGCAATGTTGCCTACGCTACTCCTGACGTTGTTTCCACCACCTCCTTAAATGAAAAGCTGCCTACAAACAATTTGGTGAAGTCTGGAATTTCAACTATGAACATGGCAATGCCGCCACAGCCAACAAGTTTGCCATCTCTGTCCCAACAGGTTCCTGGGGCAACAATGCGGCCTTCATTACACCTAACAAATACTATATCACCTGAAAATCTACATCCTTCTTTGCATCAGACCCTTCCCACCAATTCTCCAATTACACGGACACAGTCCTCAGAAATAGCTTTAACCATGAAAAATCTACCTATTTCTAACACTTACTTACCAAACATATCTGCTGCGGCTGGGCCTTCAATGCGAGTTGACCATATAAACAATTTGAAAGTAGCCGCAATGCCTATAAATGCCGCAGAGAGACAACCCACTTCATATCCGATGTCCTCTTTAATGCTCACACAAACAAGATCACATAAACAGCCCCAACAGCCTCTTATGTCTGATAATAGGCATGTGACGCCACAATACACCTCTACCTCTACCTCTAGGCTACCAATCGGAAATGTAGGTCCTGTATCCGATTCCTGGAGAGCAAGTCAGCATGTTGCTACAAATCCTCTTCATCAAGCAAATCAAAACAATTATAATGCATCATATATAGGAGGCCCTGTGCAGCAGCCTCAGTTGCTGTCAGGGCCTCCTAGGGAAGGAAACAAATATGTAGGTAATGACGGATTTGAATCATGGAGTCCAGAGAATAGTCCTACTAGGCAACCAGAGTACATGTCTAGAAGGAACTTACAGGAACCCAATATAAATTCCGGATGGAGCTATAGGCCTGACAGGTCCAGACAGTGGAATTCTTCTGGGTATGAGGAAGTTCGGGACCATAACAAATATGGGGATAGAAATTGGCGAGACCGGAGAAGATAAACTTGTTTTGGGTTGGTAATTGTGACCCACTGGTTCTTCCCCCGAATCCCAGACATATGAGTAAATTTTGTTTAAAAAGAAGGATTTACATTTTAGGTGACTGGGTTTTGGGGTGAGATGTTAGTGGAAGTTTAAATCTTGGAATGGGTTTTGGATGAAGGGGACATTGAATTGCGGTTGTGTTGAGAACTTCATCTTGATCTTGATCTTGATATTGAATTTGATAAAACCATCTAAAACTTGCTCGCCCTCCAACTTCTCTCACTCTTTTCCTTTTTCTCTCTACTCAAATAATAACAAAGCTTAGGCTTCGCAAAATAACTCTCAAATTTAAAACTGGAAGGTTGGGTATCGGGCGACAGATTAATGGGCTTGTAGTTTTCTGGGCCTAGCTTGACAAGATCAAACTTTTCGGGATGGTGTTCAGACTGTGAAAAACTTTTAGAAACCAAATATGGACCCATTAATTATACCAAAATAATGTTTTGGGGCAATTAAGTTCATATTTTTACTGGAGTGCGTAAATGAAAATACAGGATGGTAATAGTTTCAAATAAATGAAAGAAGCTAATAAAGCCAACCCAACAATCAATACGGACATGTCGTTATTAATTAAGACATAATATATGATTATATCCAAACTCTTCTAGACAGTTTATCACTAATTAAATACGAAATATAGGTGAGTCGTTCGTCTATAAACGACATGTCATCTGCTTTTAGGAGGCATAGACGACCTATCATCTTCCTTTTCGAAAAAATAGCGACATGTTTTACTTTCTTGTGGATGGTCCGCGTCAGCTCTGATGACACGTAACAGGAATCATATTCATATATGATCTGAGTCTGACATGGATTGAAGGAGTGGGAAGCCATGTTAAGCTTTCTGCTTCAACTTCAACTTCCATCACTTAGATACAAATAAATCTATCTTTCTCACCTTTGTTCTTGTTTTAACCAACCAAGCAATGGGATTTAGATTCCACAATTTCAACATCATTTACAGAACCTATATCTCCACACTGTCCAAAAAATCCAACAGAACCTACTATCACCCCATTTTCCAATCCCTAAATTCCCAATTTTCTAACCCTTCTTCAAATTTCTCTAATCAACATTACCTCAAGATCCCCGTTAGATGGCATCTAGGTCATTCTCATGACAACCACGACCACCGCTACCAGTTCTCCGGAAAAGAGGCCGAGAACATTTTCTGGCTGGGTCTCTTCTCCGATATCGGGTTGGCCACTGGCAAAGCTTTCACTGGATATGTATCAGGAAGTACTGCCATTATTGCTGATGCTGCCCATTCCATATCCGATGTGGTAATTATAGTTTTTAAAATTTGTTAGTTACGCGTTTCCCTATGCTTGTGTTTTATTTATTTATTTTATTGCAGGTTCTCAGTGGGATTGCGTTGTGGTCATTCAAAGCGGCGAAGGCTCCTAAAGACAAAGAACATCCATATGGTCACGTTTAATTTGTACCTACACGCTACTCAGTTGTTCTTAAATTTGTGCATCTCTTATTAATTATCTTTAATGAAAATATACTTGGTTTGTAACATGGTTTCATTATTGTTATTTTGTCTTCTCAGGACATGGTAAATTTGAAACTCTTGGAGCTCTTGGAATCTCTTGTATGCTTTTGGCAACTGCGGGCGGTATTGCATGGCATGCTTTAGACATTTTGCTAGTACACCCTCTTTCTTTCTCTCTTCTGTTTGATCATAAATGATTTGATAAAAAAACGTTTCCAAATACATCTAAAATCAAATCATTTTCTACTTTCTTTCCCTTAGATTTGTTTTTTTTAATCATGAGCAGGGTTTGATATCTACCGCTCCTGAAGTAGTCAATCACGGGAATTTGCATAACCATCATCATCACGGTGGACATCATCATGGAATTGATATGGATCACCCTATACTAGCTTTGACCGTGATTATTCTATCAATATCTGTTAAAGAAGGGTACCCATTAAGTCTTTTCTTATTTTTAATTTAATTGATGAACTTTTTGTTTATACTACTTCTGGATGCAGGAGGATTTTTTTTTTTGGGACCCAATTGTTTTCTTGTATTGTGTTGGCTGCTTTGTATTCTAATCCTGGAGTGTTTTTTTTTTACGCATAGGCTTTATTGGATCACAAAACGAGCTGGGGAAAGGCAAGGTAGTGGACTAATGAAAGCAAATGCATGGCATCATCGTGCTGATGCTATTTCCTCTGTAGTTGCTCTTATTGGGGTTGGTAAGAAGCATAATAATCTTTTAGTTTTTTTTTTTTATTACACCTGTAACATCTTAGTGCATGATTTTGTGGTTAATTAGTATAGTTTTTTTTAGTTCATAGATGATACTTTATTCAGTTGGTTATTTGATCAATATTTACTGCAGAATGTTGATATTGATTCATGCATTATGACGTCCACAGGACTGCTTTAGAATATAGATAGCTAAGCCTTTTTCATCTTCTTAGTTCCATGGTTGTGGTACTCAATGGGGAATAGTTGTTCCCTTAAAGTCTGTCCTATGCAAATGCCTGGATTCAAACCCAGGACTTGAGAGACACTCAAGGAGGCCTATGCCTTTGACACAAGGCTATTGGTTCCATAACTTACCATTTTGTTCAAAATGGGATGTCATGGATAACTTTTTTTTTTTTTTGAAGATTCTTATAAATTTTGAATGTAAGTCTATTTACACTTGTGATCTTCAAATTCCCACTATTGCTTCACAATTTTTGTCACTGGAAAAAGCTAAGGTTTTTTTTCCAGAACAATTTCCACTTGAAAATAGAGAAACCTTTATTTATTTTTTATATAGCAGAAAAGCTTTCTGAAGTTGTATATCAGTGATCTCTGAGATGTCTGGTATCATCATAATCTATTCTCTTGTCCATAACTTTTCTGCATTTCGGGCTGGTGGATTGAATTTGATACTTGACTGTATGTCAACTTTTCTCCTAATGGTCAGAAAGGGCTGAAGCTCCTTTATGTAGCACTTACTTCATTTTACTCTAAGTATGCTCTGCTGGGCTGGCATCATTACTGTTTCTTCTTCAGTTCAGTTTAACTTTATAGGGTGAGATCCTTCAGTGTTAGCATTTCTTGAGGACATCTGGGAACACTATCTTTCTTCCTCTAGTTTTTTTTTTTTTTTTCATTCCTTGTTGAGTTCATTAATGATCCAATGCTTTTCAATCTTGTGAATACTGATTGATCACAAATTGTTATTTGCCATCATGACATTAGGAGGCTCTATACTTGGAGTTAAGTTTCTAGATCCCCTGGCTGGACTGGTTGTCTCAGGCATGATCTTCAAAACTGGACTGGAGGTTGGTTATCAGAGGTATTATCTGCTTTCCATTTTACGTGCACCATCTCATTTATTGACAACCCAAAGTCCATCTTTAATAGTTTTGAATGCTGAAAATTTGGTTTTTCGTTCTTGAATGATTATCAGATAAGTTACTTTTGTGTCTTTGTCATGAATATGGATATTGAATATGTTCTTGTATCAACTGCTAGTGTCTTGGAACTGGTGGATGCTGCAATCCCAGCAGAAGATTTGGCCCCTATAAGGGAGACAATACTAAAAGTTGAAGGAGTCAAGGTATGTACTAGAATGTTGATATTTTCCCCTCACACGTGCTTTTTAGAAATTGTGCTACTTAATTCTTTGAACCATTGTTTCCATACTGCTTGTGTGTTGGTTCTCTATTTTGTTTTATGTTTTTACTGCTGTTTTATTGCCAAGGATGCCAATTACTTTCCAAAATTTTTCATTAGTTAATTTATCAGGTTTTTTTTTGGTGCAAGCACATAAGTTCCATGTATTTGTATGATAAACCTAAAGTCTATTTAGCTACAGCGTAAAGTTGAAGTATAATTCCTCAATTATCATTTCATCAGCTGTTAATTTGCGGCAGGTGAAGTTAATAACTGCAATGTTGCTCTTCCTTTTTTGGCTTTCTTGATTAAATAGCTTTTGAATTGTCTGCAGGGATGCCATCGTTTGAGGGGAAGGAGGGCTGGTTCATCTCTGTACCTTGATGTACATATTGTGGTACGTTCTCCTGATTATAACATTAACTCCAATGCAGAAGTTTATATTAGACCATGAATCTGCATTCATGTAAGATTGCTGGAAATTCTAAATGACTTATTTGTTGCATGATTTCAACATTTGACTTGCAGGTTGATCCATTTTCTAGTGTTAGTGCTGCTCATGCGATTGGCGAAAATGTTCGTGATCATATTCATGACTCTCATCCTGAAGTATCTGAAGTTTTCATACACATAGGTGTGTTACTTGATCGTTCTCTTTGTAATTGGTCCGGGCAAAGTAGTTTAAGTTACAGTATACCTTTTTCACATTATTATAGAAGTTATTGTTGTCATTCCCATTGATCTTGCAGTTGTAACTTCAATCTCATCAGTCTTTATTTTGATTCACTTTTCTTTGTCACTTATCATCATCTTTGTTAATGAAAATCTTAGTCTTTTATTCTATGTTATCATCTGTGTGTGTTATAATCACATTTCTAAATGTCGTTGTAGATCCTGAATTTTTACAATTATCTTCGAGTGTGATGGACCAGCAAGAAAGTCTCAAGGGAGCTGTAAATCAAAAGGATAATACATACGTGGACTCAGATATTGAAGCTATTGTTCACAATATTTTCTCGTCAAAGTTCCCAGAGGTATTTTCTTTTTCTCTTGGTTGAGTGAACTTTAAAAACTTATATACTCGTATATTTATGGTATATCAATCGTGAACTATGTCATAAGTAGACGCCTATAGAATACAAGCTTCATGGCTTTGTATATCAAAAATAGCACCCAGGAGATTTTATTAATATTGGAAGGACTATTGAATCTTGGTTTTGCATCAACTGATGTTGCTTCCTTATTCTGCACAGTTTCCTCGGTAATTATTTCGAGTATCTTCTACGTTTGTGTGTACCACATGCAGTAATAAGTTGCTGAAACCTTTGGTTCAAGGTAGAGAAAATAATGAGTCATGGAGTTCTGATTGTCAAACTCGTAACTTTTAAGCTTTAAATGATAATTGAATTCTGTTGATGCCTCTACTATTTTCCACTTGACCATGATACTCTCTGAACCATGCATGAGTATTTTACTAATTAGATGGTGGTAGTTGGACATTCTCATTAACGTTTCATATTTTGTTTAATTGAAATATATTTAATGTCTGTCTCATGAATGAATAGAATTCTGATTTTCAGAATATTGTGGTTGAGCGCATAACTCACCACTTGTTGCAAGGCGTGATTTTACTCCAAATTGAAGTTTCCATGCCTCCTGACATTTTGATTAGGTACGACTTGGTTACTTCTAACATCACTGAATTTGATGACACCAATAAAATTGTTTGACAATTTTCTTTTTACTGATGACAGGGATGCAATGAAAGTGGCAGAAGAAGCAGAACAGGAGATTTTGAAGGCAACCTCTAATGTATTTCAAGTAAGTTTACAGCTAAGATTGGGGCGCCCAATCCCCACAGATTCATTGTGAATAGCGGAAATGCAACAAACAGACAATGGAGTACGCAGATCTGTTGTTTTATATTTGTAATATGGCATTGAAAGAGAAAGATAGCTTTATGGAAGGACATTGGTTTGTTGCAGTCATTCATACTTTGTACTCATTCAGCATCTCCCAGGGAGAGGTGTGCAATAACAAGAAGGATGACGACATTCTTGTTGGATATAACATTCCAAAACTTTGGTTGGGTGGTTGCAATAATATAAGATACAAGGTTCAGTCTTCATGAACTGGATCCTTTCTTTTAAATTCAATTTCCTGCAGTAGTCTTTATATATAACCGAAAAAATATTGTAGCATTTTGGCAGTAATTGGATGGCAGCTGAGTATTAAAAGTTCCGAGAGGTAAAGAGTTTTGGTTTATAGTTTGGTTGTTAAATGAGCTAAAATTCGTTCCTCGGGAAAGCTAAAATCCAGATTTCAATCAATCAAAAGACTCTCAATACCCACAACAGCAGCTGCCCAGATTTCGCACTCTCTTCAAATTTAGGCCAATACATTTCCCAACTTTAAGACACGAATGAGTAATAAATTATAATAGAAAACGAAATAGAAAAAGGAATTTGTAAGTTTGATACGAGAGCCAGAGATCAGATAATTGTAGTCTGATTTATTTAGTCGACATCATAATTTTCCGAAAAACATATCATCACATCAGTGGCTCTCAATTCAAATCAGAGAAACAAAAAAACAAGAAGAAGAATACCTTAAAAAACAAAAATCAAGATGAAAAAAGAGTTTAGGCTCAGAAGGATCCATTGGTGTTTATAATCACAAGGGATAATTTATCCCTCATAAAATAGGTAGTTCTCAACATCACAGCCGCATACTCTTTACTCATAACCACAGAAATGATACAATCCACATTATGTGAAAAACTTTAAACATAAAACATAAACCCTAAAACTTAGATGGCAATTCTGTGAGTGTGCGCTTGAGAGATATATAGAGAGATGGTGAGACCTGGCTTAACCGGTACATATATATAGAAGAAATCTGCAATAGGTTTAGGGTTTCTTGGCTGTTCGTAAGTGCGATGAAGCAACTCTCTGTATTGAATTACGACACTGCCCCTTTATTCATGGGCCTGGTCCATCTAAACCATTAGCCTTTAGCCCATTCAGCTCTTACGGCCCAATCTTCTTTTCTTTGTTAACTTACAGTAAGGATATTTTGAAAATTAACAAAAAATAAATTGGGAACAAATTTATTGAGGTTAAGAGAAAATAAAAATTTAGAGGTTATACTTTTATAGTATTTTTACGAAAGAGACCATTTATCTTTAATTACTTTAAGGAGCGTTTGGTTCCGAGAATGTTTTATTATTAAAAAGATAGGATACCTTGAAGATTGTTGGGGAATGTTATATTATTATGTTTGATTAGATTGGTGGTATAAATAATTAATGTGTTTGATTGTGAGGAATAAAAGATTTATAGAGAATATTTTTACTAAATTGTCCTTATATTTTAATAATATTAATTAATACTTTATAGTTTAACCCCCAACATTTGAGATTTAGCTAAAATACCCTAGCTACAAAAAAAGTTTAAAATTTTATAAAAACACCCAAGCACCACTGCTGACAGTCACCGAAACAATGCACTACTGGCCAGTGCGTCGATTTGGCCTTTTCTGGCAAGATCCATGGTGGATCTTGTAGGAAAAAGGCCATTTTCAGCCATATCTGGCCGAAAACAGCCGAAAACGGTCAAATGTGGTTGTTCATCTTGTGTCGAAAATGACCTTTCCTGGCAAGATCCACCATGGATCTCACCGGAAAAGGCTAAATCAGTGCATGACCGACTAGATCCGGCCGGTTGTATGCTGCTCTAGTGATTGTCGGCGGCCGCCGGTGGTGGTGTGGGGGCTGAGGTGTAACATGAGGGATATTTTTGTCCAAAAAATAAATATATGAGGTTTAACAAGTCATTTTACTAAGTTGGGTTAATTGTTATTTGATAGAAAAACGAGGACATAATTGTTCCAAAGGATAATTATTTAAGGGTAAAATGGGATAAAAAATGGATTATCTAGGTAATCTGATTACTCTTAATATTACCAACAATACTTAGTATTGGTGTTCAAAGATTGCCAAAATCTTTTATTACTTAACAACCAAACAAGGTAATGTCTGAATTAATTGAAAGATTACAAAATTAATCCCTAAATTCTTACCCAAAAAAAAAAAAAAAATCATTCAAAATCCACAAATAAAACTGAATAATTAAAGTCCGTCTATAATCTAGTTTGTACCAGAAAAGTAATTGTCCCGTAAATGATTCAAATGTGACTGTTATATTATCACGTTGCAGAATGAGTTATTGTATATTTTATGAAAGACGCCATTTTTGTTTCTGTTTGAGGAAAAATGTTCCCTGCCTCAACTAAAGTCTCAAAGTAAACTTAATAAAATATCACAAAGAGCTATCTCATTAGGCTATTCATGAGGAGGACCATATGAATTCAAATTACAGGCTCATGGCTGAGTAACCAACCAAACACTTTGGTAGTTAACTGGTAGCCTTTTCTCTGTCCCTGAATGTGGTCAGAAGACTATTCTTCCATGGATATAGCACTAAAGCTAAATCAAAAACAAAAGTTTAGAATTTTGTCAAACATCCCATATGGGTTTTTCAATTGCTGAATCACCATGTGAAAGCTGCTGGTGGAAGGGGTTCATTATTGGCATTCTTTGCTGGCTCATTGCTTCAAGTTCCATTCTTTGTTGATGCAACTGATTATGCTGTTGTTCATGTAAATTGGTTGGCCTTGATCCTCCAATCCCCAGAAAATCAAGTGTCATCACATCACCACCCCCACTACTTCCTCCAAACCTTGATGGTCCCGTTGAGTTACGTTCTATTCCAGGTCTTGCCTGTATCAAGCTTGAACTACCACTACTATCTTCATGTTCCATGTTTTTCAAGAATTGGTTTTGCTCACCAGTCATGTACATACTAGTAAAGATTCCCATATCATTCATTGCTTGACTTCCTGTACCAGTATCGAAAAGTTGTGATATTTCTTGTGAGGTCTTTGGCGTGATATGGTTAGTGAATGCACCACCATTGATTCCAACCATATTTGACTGATCTGGCTGAGATGGGAAGTGTTCATATGAGGTATTGTGCTGCTGAATGGCTCCATAAGATGGTGGTTTGATCGAAGATAGCTGGTCAGGACCTGCCATTCTACTAGAAAAGCTCTTTTGCATCATGGGAGAGTTTATACTATTGCTTGCGGTTGCACCCATTTGGGCTGCTTTCTGCAACAAGGCTGTTGCTGACATGTGAGCCGTTCCCGAAATTTGGCATCCATTTTTACTATCTTGGAGATAGTTGAATCCGGATGCGGTATTGGAGCTAAGCTGGAGGCTTGAAGAAGATGAGGCAATGGTTCTTGGAGCGCCAAAGAGAGTCCCGGAGCTGCTGGAGAACATACCTCCTCCCATGTTCATGGACTTAAAAGGCATTGGGACTAGATCTTGAGGAAGGGATTTGAGAGGGTTTTTGGGGTCGAAATTGTTGAAATCAGACATTCCAATGGATGTATTGGTAGCGCTGTTTAAGGGCATTGATGACATAAGCTCTGGCATCTGGCTTTGCATGTTTGATCCGATGTTGTTCATTAGTCCTTGGTTTACTTTGTTGTTTTCTTCAGCCAATGCATCACAGAAAGCTCTGTGGGTGATGAAGCTATCTCGTCTGCGTGACAAGAATAAGCAGTGGGGTTATATTAGGTTGTTTTGTGATAATAATAAAAAAGAATGATAAGACTTTGTAATCAAGGTGAAGATAGAGATCAGAGAAAGACAGCAATTTCAAACTTGATTGTAAAAAAGGCGTCAAAAAGGTGTAAAAGTGTCTATCTTATGTCGGCCATTTTCTAATATATATTTCATCACAGAGCAAAAGACAATCATGCAAATTCTTAAGCTAAGGAAAAAAAAGAGCCTAATCACAGTATAGTGCCAACTTCTGCCCAGGGCTCAATTGACAGCCTTCGAAGTCGAGAATTTACCATGCAAAATCAATTCTCTTATATATAAAAATCACAAAAAGAGACAACTTTATATTATATGCAATATATGTTATATGTTATGTTCACCTGGAAAAGATGGTTCCACAGTCACATTTGTATTCCCTGGTACCACAGGTTTTTTGATGAGCTTTCCAATCCGATTGCACTGCATATTTCTTGGAGCATTTGTCACATTTCCATTTCTTCTCCCCATGTTTACGGCTGAAGTGTTTTTTGATGCCAGTAAGGTCTCCTAATGCGCGAGCCGGGTTGTGGTGGACACATGTTGGCTCGGGGCATATATAAACCCGTTTTCTGACCTCTGTTGTAGTCCTTTGCCTGAGTTTCCACGGAAGATTATGGCCTCTCCTGTGTAACTGTAGGTTTTGGTCCCTCTGAAATCCCTTGTTGCAAATCTCACACACGAACCTGTTTGTAGCCATTAGGGTTGTTGGTGATAGGGCAATAACTTCAGCATTTGGATCTGAAACATACAAATTAATTAGCATAATCTTGTTCAATTCATGATCAAAATGCATAGTTGAAAATATTTGAAAAAAGTTGACTAGTCAAAGGCTTAAGTGACACAGTGGTGTAATTCCATGAGATAGATTCATGGCCCCATAGTTTAGAACAGGTAAAAACAAAAAGAGATACTAAAAGTACAATCAAGCAAACAGTACCCGGCAATAATTGTAATCTCTTAAGCAATAATTGGACTTCTCATGTAACCATAATTTTTTTTTTCTTGGCGAAAATCAATCGGCTCCTTTAGTTATGATCAGAATTAATTCAAGGAACTATACTTTAGTTCTTTTGAATTCGATTAAATCCACCTTCACATTTATGCTTACATAAGAACTTCAAAAATCTGAGAAAATAGTTTCAGAAATCGAACTGCCAAGAATACTTCCATTTATTCTTGAATTTAATGTTTCAGTATTCAAAACCGACCATGGTAAATTTAGAAATCATGTTGGTTGATCAAAGGTTTGCCATGTGCTGGATGTCATAAAAATAATAAATGTTGTTTTCTTATTACTAAGAACACGACTATATACATAATTAGTATAAAAAACACAATTGAGGTTGATGGGGGTGGTTGAATTTGCCTGGAGTTCCCGGGAGATTCCTTTTCTTCTTTGCAACCGGTTGTTGTTGTTGTTGTGAGGTAGAGCCATTGCTGTTAGTTGCAGCAGAAGGTCCTGAAGTGGAACCCTGTAAGTGATTCTGTAGGTCTTGTTGGTGCTTCTTTTCTTGAAGCTGGATTTCTTCCCCAGTATATCCTGAAGAGAAGCTCCCTTCGTCACCTGTGATATTTGACATTTGGAACAAAAGATTTTGAGGTAATTATAAAAAGTTTGTCTGTGTCTCTTTTTTCCTTTTCCAAAACTCTATTGTTTCTTTCTTTCTTGTTGTTGGTAATCTCACTAAAGATGGGGGCTTGTTTTGTGGTGAACACAAAATCAGGAATCTGCTCTCACTAGAGGAAGACAAAAACCAGGGAATTCTCCTTCATTTCAGGTGAAGAAGAGAACTATTTGCTACATAAGACTAACATTGAAATTTGGTCTTTCTTTGGCTTTATATAAATATATATATATAGTGTTCACAAGAGACAACTGCCTATCAAATGCCCCTGCTTTGTCCTGGGTATTATAATAATTGCCATTCCATGCTTACATCTTTATATTTTTATTAATCAACCTTATATATACAATTCGTAGTATAAAGAGAGGCTTAGCTCATGATTGACTCGTTTGTATATACTCTTTCACGATCACTGATCTAAGCTCAAACATATATACTTAATATCATATAATTTTACAAGCTGATATTCACTGGAGAAATGACTTGTACCATGTCCCAGAGAAATTATGTAAATTATGAATAAATTTTAGCTCCAGATACCAATATTTCTTGTTCAATAAAGTTGTGAATAACGTTTTAACTTTTCAGCGCCAGTCAGATTAAGATCAGCTGGAGTATCATGTCCTAAGCTTTAGCTGCTAGTACTGAATTGTATTATTAGATAATTAACTTCATGTCAATAAAGCCAAAGGCATGTGCCACCGCCTATTGAAGGCTAGCTCATAAACTAACAAGAGAAATGATTTTCAAAATGGTGCCAGGGTAAAAACTTCCTATGAGAAGCTAAAAATTCTGAGAAGTGAGAACAAATATTTTGTTCATTTTCTGCTCAAGTTTTGCAGTACAGCTGACAGATACCAGATGGTAAATTACTCAATTATATACCAAATGAATGAAAGAAACCCAAGATCAAACGACTGTCTTAGTAATCAAAAGTGGTTAAGAAAAAGGTAAGCAGTCACCAATATGTTAATAGATTGTCTAAACCATGACCCCCACCAAGGGGACAACTGAATATATTTTCACAAGATCTGTTTAATTTACTGACCAGAAATTGAGATTAAAATTGTCATAACCATAACGTGCTGGTTTTAGGAATGTTATAGTCTCAGTAGTTGAACTTGTGAAATAACAACTATTCATTCGTTTGTTTTATATGCTTTGCAACAACCACACTCTACTTCCTAGATACTCTTTTAAATCATGCAGCCAATTACCCAATTCATAAATTTATGAAGGTGAAGCGTATTGTGTCATTACATATTGTTTCTGTTATAAGCTTAAGGGTGCCGAACTTTATTTTGTCTCATTTGATCCAAACGATGGAAGGGAACAAACCAGTCCATGTCGATCGTGTTTAAAAATGAACTCAATTAATGACATAAAAGATGTTGCTGGTTTGTTTTCTAGTAGAGTTTATTACTTTAAAACGACGAAAGCTAAGTTCACAAATATACGGAGAACGATTGCCCAAAATAATCTTCACTGTGACCACTCAAATTATTCCTCGGCCACCAACGGAATTCAACAAATTAACGTGTTTACCACTTTGATGTGATTCAGTTGCTGGGTAATTTTCATATTATTCCTCTGTAAACCAGGCGAGGAACATAATGTAAGGAATACTTTTTGTATCTTCAACCTTCACCAAAAGAATCTAATATATTGTTGTGTGGGGTTTTTCACGAAGAGTCCGCATAAGTCGAACACATTTAGAAGTCGAAAGGATCTACGGCGGGCCGAATCAAATTTAGCCTGGTGCATAATGATCCCCAGTAAGAGCCCGACAGACAGGGGACTTGATTTAATAATAGAGGTCGACGAGTAAGCAAAGTCGTCAGAATGAGTGAGCTCACCAGAAAAACACAGTCAGCATATAAGATAGACCTTATCCCCAAAAAATCGAGATAACATCGGGTTCAAAAATCGAACTGACCGCCCAATCCCTGGAAATTCGAGATATACTTCATTTTGAAAATGTAATCATGGATTGGGCGGACTTTCCATATACATTGTAACACTATAAATACCCCCACTTTCTAATGAAAGGGGGTTACAAAAATTTAATTCAAGAACAGCTACAGTGGACGTAGGCACTCAATAAAGAGGCTGAACCACTTTAAAATTTCGTGTGTTCATTGTTTCATTGCATTTTCATTAATTCTTTGCTGATTATCCGTAATCATGCACACACCCGTTCCTATTCCAACAGGGTCAATCGGATCTCTCTGGTTGGTGCGATTTTTTGCATCAATATTTTGGCACTAGAAGAAGGGCCAATCTGAAAGAGCAATGTTTTTCTACCAAACAACGATTTAACAAAGGAGATGACCCGTACCAGAACATCCAGAAACCAAGAGGAGGAGCGTGACAATGCGAATCCTGCTTAACAAGAGGGCAATAACCTTCTGTTGCCAGTCCATCTTCCACCAATCGCCGAGACCCTTGGGGCTGGACCTTCCAACCCAGAACACGGTGAGCTCATGAATATGATGAAATCCCTAACCAATGTAGTGCAGGTGATGCAATATGATATGGCGGGGATGAAAAGGGCACATGAGGTAGAGCTCGATAGACCAATTTTCATTGAGCCAACCCCAACCAGGGGGAGCCAGCAGCGGACTGATCGTTCAGGATCGTCCTCACCCAGGAGGTTGTAGCGAGCTCCAGCTCACTTTACTAGGAGCCAGACGCCTCGCCATTCCAATAATCCGAAGAAGAGGCATAGAAAAAAAGTCATGGGCGAGATTGATCCACCCATGAACGCTCGCTCCCAACAACGAGAAGGAGGCAACACGCGTGCGGGTTATAACACACGCTCAACAAGGGCTCGCCCATCGGGCCATAACAACAACTTCTGGTGCTCAGGTTCTAACAGACACCGCGAGCTGGATAGTACGTACGATAGTACCTACTATCCCAGCCACCAGGCCACAGAATCGCGGACAAGCGCGCACAACCCTTTGGTTCGAACAGTGAACCTTAGGACCTGTTTGGTTGAGAAAAGAGAGCCAGCAGGGCTCAAAACCTTAACCCCCCTAGCAAATGAGCTCGAGCAAGTGCAGAAAATGCTGGATGATTTAAAAGCTCGACAGGAGAATGCAAATCGGGCGGAATCAATTGTTAGCTCGCCATTCTCTGAACAAATTTGCCAAGCGCCGCTTCCGTTGGGGTTCAGGGTACCTAAGATGAAATATGATGACAAAGGGGAACCAAAGGAGCACCTCGATGCATTCAACGATTTCACTGAGTTGCATCAGGTCTCTGATTTGGCGAAGTGCGGGTGCTTTGCGGTGACATTGGTGGGAGATGTCAAGAAATGATACAAGAGGTTAGTTGCGGGCTTAATAAACTCTTGGCAACAGTTCACCTCGATATATTTACAACAGTTCCAGGCAAGGCTGCAATTTTCAATGCCACTCAGTTATTTGAGCAATATTCGTCAGGAGAAAGATGAATCTCTAACTTCATATTTGAGAAGATTTCAGAGCGAGCAGACTAAGGTCGCCAACACTGTGGATGAATAAATCAAAACCTTGTTAATTACGGAGGTAAGGCCGCAAACGAAGTTATAGAATGAACTGCAAAGGGAAGATCATGTGAGCCTTGCACAGTTTTACAAGATGGCCGAAAGGCACCAGTGAGTAGAAAGCTCGCTAGAAGCTTTAAAAATAGAGCCCGATGCCGTCGGGCAGTGGCAATGATCAGAGGCAAGATCGCTTGGTGGACAAGAGAAGGGTCTAGGATTGAATTGATAGGTCTCAATTCAGAAAGAGACCGAGAGCAGAGTTCCAGGAAAGGGAGCCAATCACTCGATTTATGGAGTACATTTCGCTAGTTGCCTCATTGACCCATATTTACGAGACATCTAGCGAAGTGAGGAAAACTCCCCTACCTGGGAAAATGAACGCTTCGTCATTCAAGCGAGACCCTAAAAAATACTGTCATTTCCATTGAGATATCGGGCATAATACAGATGAATACTGAAATCTAAAAGACGCAATCGAGGAGTTAATAAGGAGGGGACATTTGAAAGACTTCGTGCATAAAGATGAAAAGGCAGAAAATGAAAAGCC
>WYDK02000059.1:6158130-6179498 GCA_009867345.2 Toxicodendron radicans
AATTTTTTTGAAAGTTATAAAAACCAAATTTTAAGATGCATATCAATATTTCATTCTATTCAAATCTCTAATAAGATCCTGGTTTAATGAAATTAACTGATAACTTTAGGGAGGACAAATAACAGCAGCATTTTGTTGAACATTGAATGGGTGTTAAGAAAGTATATGGAACTCTTGATTGTCCGGCTACAATGCCAGTCTTAGCTTCAATATTCGAGCATGAGCTTAGTTTTGAGTTCATACTAGCTATGATGTGCCCAAGTTACAAGGGATAGCATCATCAGGGTTGATAGACGTGGAGGATCATCAATTCAAACCAACAGCTTTAAATCTGATAGAGGAGGTCGTTTACAAGCCAAAGAAAGGATTGCCAACACATGAAGCAGTGGTAACCGAAGAGGAAGCAAAGTTGAGTAAGGTTTTGGATGTGTATGAAGAGAGACTCAAAACATTCTAAGTATCTGGGGGGTCATAAATACACAACCGCTCATCTTACTCATCTCCCAAACTTTAAGTTGTACTACCTAATGAAGACACCAGTGAAGCGCCTTTTCCATGAGCGACCGCATGTCATTGTTCGGTGCACTGCGATACTGGCTCGACCTGCTTGGTCCATGGTGGCTTGCAACTAATACTTTTACTTCCACCATGCCCCCTAAGATTAATTGGAAATAAAATAAATAACATTTTAACAAAATTTTGGAAAGATGTTTTATTTGTGATTTCTGCAAAATAATTAATTTTACATATATATTGTTCAAGTGTAGACATTAAGAATGCTTGATAAATTTTGTTTTAAAAATGTATTTTAAATGTTCTAAATAAGAAAATATATTATTATAAATATATACATTTTTACACCTCATTTATATCAAAAACTTACCCACAATCGAATACATATAATAAGATTAAGGTTGTACTCTGTTATCTTAGGCCTTGATAATGATGCGGTAGTTGGTAACGTGATGAATCCCTAATCCAATCTTTAGTAATCTATTCTCGGCCCAGAGAACAATGGGGTAATAAGGAAAGAAGAATAATTATATTAAAAAAATGATTTCTTTTAATTTAAAAAATAAAAGTATGGTGTAATTAACAACTTCACATGTAGAGGTGAGACTACCGAATTCAATTAAAAAATAAAGAGTAATATTATATTTATATTATTTTTAAATATCAATTTTTTTACATTATTATGTGACAAAAGATAATTTGATGAAATTTTATTTTTAATTTAAAATCAATTAATAATCTTTTATCACATAATGATATATGAAAATAATATAAAAACAGTATTATTGAAAAAAGAAAAAGGATAAAGATGAAGAGAATAAAAGTATCCAACTTTAAAACAGTTATTTTATTGAATGGTGTTATTTAAGCCCCACTCAATCTCTTTTTAAGGCGTAATAATAATTAAAATTATTTTAAAAATATAATTTATAAAAGTATTACATCTTATTCAAAGATTAACCCTTTTTAATCTCCTAGTTAATCCCACTATCTATCTTCTAGGTTTAATTCTCATCACCGTATTTTTATTTTGGGTTTAATCTCAATTTGTTAATCATATTTCATCTTTAAAATCTAACTCCACTGTGTTAGCTTCAATTAATACAAGGGAGTTTAACATAGAGTTTTAGAAGTCAACAAAGGCGGGCTTGACTTTTGCTGCGGGTTACCCAAGCCAAGAGTTGACGTTTCATCCCATCTCATTCTCACGAGTCACGGACATACTTGCTGTTTACATAGACATAGTTGAGAAGTTTTACCTTTACTCAAATCTGATGCTTCTCCTCATATAAGGAATCATGAAACCTAAAACGACCACAGTAAAGAAAAAACTTCTAACTTTTCATTGTTTTACAAAAATATGAACACTACAGCAAAAGATAAAGAAAAAAAAAAAAACACTTTTCAACAACGGCCACTGAAGGTAAAAAGAAAAATCAAGGTTGGGTTTGTTTAAATTTTTTATAGTATCGTGAATATCATTTTTAATAGTATTTGATAAATAATAGATGTGTAATAGTTAAATAGTATTTAGATAATATTTATGAAATAATTTGTATTGATATTTGATGAAATATGATTAAGTTTAAATAATATTTATAAAAAAATTTGTATTAATATTAATAAAATTTATTATTAATATTTATAGATAAATATGTTTTGATATTTATTAAGATAAAATAATAAATAAAATAGTGTAAAAAATTAAAACAAATCAATACAATATATCTCACTACAAGCGGGCGTGGAGCGCGGTTGAAATTGTAGAATGTGGTGGTTAGGTTTATGAGATTCGAATTGATTTGAGAAAAATTTCAGTGCTTGCAAATTAAGGGGAAATGAAATTTGGGAGGCTGATTTTGAGTTTGGGATTCTTCGACCTTTGCAAAACTCGTTTATCGAAATTTTTTTTTTTTTTTTTTTTTTTGTGGACTAATGTGCCGTGAATCTGACGTGGTAGATGCCACATGGGATGAGAAATCGGGGGATGGGAAGTCGGTAAGTCTAGCATTTCTCCCAAGATTACACAGACATAGTTGCTGTTCTAGAAAAGTACTCTTTAATAATTATGTGATAAAAAAAATGGAATAAAAATTTATTTTTAATTTAAAGTTATATTTTATTTATATAAGAAAATATGTCAGTGAAGAAAAAAATGAAATGACAATACTAGAGCTATCAATTATTTAATCTAATAGTAGAAGATTTTTTTCCACGAGTAGGGTAGGCATCTATCGTCGTTTTCCCCACTACATAGAAGAGAAGAGTATTCTAGAACTTTAAAGCATCACCTATCCATTCTTTTATAAACGCCTGCTTCATCTGCTTCAGCCTCATCCATCTTTGACCATTTAGCTATTTACCTTTCGGTTTAATCACAACAACCATGGCCGTCTTGAAAGTCCACGGTGCTGTTTTCTCAACAGCTTCAATGCGTGTTTTTGCATGCCTTTACGAGAAGGATCTTGATTTCCAGTTTGTTCCCATAGACATGAAAGCTGGTGAACACAAATCGGAAACATTCCTTTCCCTCAATGTAAGTATAATTCAATACATCAAACAGCACTAAAATTACGCTAATTAGTCAGCCCATTTCGTTGACTTGTTTTATGATAAAGAAAAAAATCCTTTTATGTGGGTTAATTCATGTCTTACCTACATCCATGTGAAATTCCTTCTTCAATCTAACAAACTTTTGTGGGGTTGATGTTGGCAGCCATTTGGTCAAGTCCCAGCACTAGAAGTTGAAGACCAAAAGCTATTCGGTAAATATAATTAACAAATGCCTCTCTTACTAATGTTGTATGAATACGACTATCGTTTACTCAATGTTTCAATTTTTATTCTGCAGAATCAAGGGCAATTACCCAATACATCGCCGAGGAATATGCTGAAAAGGGCACTCAGTTAACATGCCCAGGCAAGCCCAAGGCTCCGTTTTTGGTATGGAAGGAGGTGGAAGCACACCAATTCGACCCTGTAGCATCAAAATTGAGCTGGGAACTGGTATTTAAGCCAATGTTTGGCATAACTGCGGATCTAGCTGTGGTCGAAGAGAATGAAGCTAAGCTGGGCAAGGTGTTAGACATCTACGAGGCTCGATTGGCTCAGTCCAAGTACTTGGCTTGTGACTGCTTCACCTTAGCAGATATGCATCACCTACCTAATTTACATTACTTGATGGGGACACCAGTCAAAAAGCTGTTCGATTCACGCCCGCATGTTAGTGCATGGGTTGCAAATATCTCATCTAGACCAGCTTGGTCTAAGGTCGTTGCCATGCAGAAGTAATAGATATTTAGGCATTTAGCCACTGCGATCTCGTCTGTCACAATAAATAAGAAGTGTTTTCGGGAGTTTTTATTTTGTTTTTGGTGTGTGTCAAGTATTTGTGTCTGCTTGAAGCTTTTGTATTGTATCAATTGTCTAAGACAACTATAGTTGTCTTACACTTTGGGATCATCAGACTTTGTGGACTAAGTGACTTGTTAGAAGAAGTATAATTAAAAAAAACAATATATGCTATCCGAATCTTGTATTTCCTGTAAACAGATGAATTAACACTGATATTTGTAGGTTAAAAGAGAGCAAGTTCTCCGAGGAGGAATAGAACAAATTGCCTTCCCAAAGACAGATCTTACCGATTTTATTTCCCATTTGGTAACAGAGAAGTGAATTAAAGCACAGTTCTAGTTTTTGAACAGTGTCAAGATACTTTGTGTTGACAACAAAACAACTATTTACCAATATCTTGTTTAGACATTATTAAATATGTATCACCTGTGATGCAGCTCAGGATGCTAATTGGTGGTGGAACATCGAAACAGGCTTGTATGATTCAAAGGGGGGCTAATAATACATCATTGCTTCCATACTTGCTGCGACTCTTCTTGTAGGGGATTAATGCTTGATACGAGTTAATACAATTCATAAGCACCTGGTGGTCCTGTAATTACTAGAGAACTACAGCCTGGGTCCTTCTCGATCCCCTCTCTTAACTTCTAAACATCTCTCCATCTTCCCATCTGTGCACATCACAACAAAATAAGCACTGTTATCTGGCTCCAATTACAAAAGCTTCCAAGTGACAAAACTCACTCAATTCCAAAATTCCCTGATCTCTGCATCCAGCAAGCAATCATCCCCACATAGACTTAGTAGCCTGAAAAGGCATTTCTGTCAACCTGAAAGAGTCTTCAAGAAACCAGCTCATGCAAATAGGCAATCATGCACGCATAGTGATCAACACTTGGTGAAAAGTCAGACTTCCCATCAATCAATGAATTAAAAATCTCTTGTCCAGTCTCTACGAAACCGGAGTAGGTACAAGCACACCAACCAATGTCACTTCATCCGCATTATACCCTTATTGCTCCATTTCATTAGAACCACCAAACTGCCTCCTCATTTCTCTTACCAAGAACTAGCCCTTAACTATCGCATTCGACGTAAGTTCAATCTTCTATTTCATTCCTGGGAAAAGTCTTGATCCTTCTTCAATCCTCCCACATTTTCTATACATATCAACCAACGCGGTACCCACAATTACATCCAAATCACATCCTCATCTCTTTATAAAATATCCAAATACCTATTCAATGGCTCAGAAACTTGCACACGCATCCAAGGCAATCACATCATAAGACGATTGGGCTCCACACCTGCGTCTGCGTATTGAATTTGTTCAAGAGTAATCAATGCATCATCATACTTTTGAACACTTCTATAAGCTATAACCCATAATCAACATAGTCCACGACAGAAAATCTCTTGTACTCATTTCTTCAAACACTTTTCGACACAGGTCCATCACCGCATGTCCATCACCACACGATGTGCAGAAAATTGGTAACAAAATATGGACAAAAATGTTGAACGGTGATTTCTGTCAACGGTCAGATCGGGTTGATGGTGCTCAGTATTTTAGGATTGATTTGAGATAATTAGATCGTTAGATCGCAAGAACACAATAATAATAAAGACATGCAATAAATAAACGATACATTATATTTTTATAGTGGTTCGAATGTCATACGTCCACTTTTGTATATTGGTCAGATATTACAAAGGGAGTCGAAACTCAAATAAAAGTGAGGTAGCTGAGACTATTTTCTGATCGGAGGTATGAACTTCTAAAAAAGAGAAAGATCAAAAGAGATTGATCTGGACCAGATCCCTCTAATTTGAAGAGATGAAGTCCTTTTATAGTATTTGTTGTAATGAGTTTGTGGATTTGCTTGCTTCATGTGACAGCTTCTGGACCAAGTGTAGAGTTTTTTCCTTTGCGGTGATGGAGAGTTGTAGCATCCAATTTGGCAACTTGAGGGGTCAGGTGTGGGATTTTTAGGGGACAACATAACCCCAAATATCATTAACACAACCTAATTTTATACATGAGTATGCATAAGTCTGCCCTTTTCTCAAGTTTGTTTCCCTTCTCCACTTTCTTGCATGGCACTGTTGTCACTACTTTTACTTCTACTATGCACCCAAATTTTGCCCAATACATCACTGAGTATGGTGAAAAGGGCACCCAGTTAACATGCCCAGTGTCACGACCTTATTCTATGACATCGTGACAACAACAACAAGTGTGGAGAGCTTAGTATTTACGTGGGATGTGATAGTTGAGATGTAGGTATATTTCCTTTTAATAGATTGACAATGTGTTTTTTTTTGGTACACATTGACAATGTATTTCCTCTTGACACATTGATACATTGACAATGTTCCATAAAACTCATTAGGAGGGAGGTGCTCCATAAAAGGAAAATGTAGAATTCGTTAGAAGTTGTTCTTCATAGCCAATGATATAAAAGGGATAAGGCTATCCCTGTACAAACTAGTCGAGAATTGGAACCTCTTTATTGATGAGTCAATGATAGGTCGAAACTAATAAACCTCAAATGGTGTACGTTTAGGCTAACCCTCAAGTGTGATGCACACGGGCCGTTCAGCTACATCGAAACTCTAGGCCCGTGACACCATGCATTTCTTATGGAAGGAGGTGTAAGCACACCAGTTCGAGCCTGTGGCATCAAAACTGAACTGGGAAATAGTATTTAAGCCAATGCTTGGCATGACTATTGATCCAGCTGTGGTTGAAGAGAATGAAGCTAAGCTGGCGAAGGTGTTAAGACTTAAGATATCTACGAGGCTCGATTGGGCCAGTCCAAGTATTGGCTTGTGATTGCTTCACCTTAGCGGATATGAAATATGAATCACCTACCTCGTTTACAGTACTTGATGGGGACACCAGTCAAAAAGCTGTTTGACTCACGCCCTCAAGTTAGTGCTTAGGTTGCAATTTGCAAATATGTTATCTAGAGCAGCTTGGTCTAAGGTTGTTGACATGGTGAAGAAATATTTAGGCATTTAGCCCCTGCATACCACTGGACCATACTTGTCTGTCAGTGTTTTCATAGTGAGTTTTTGTTTTTGTTTTTTTGGTGTCTGTGGTCAATATTCACATGGTTCATATATCAGCATTTGTGTAGTGCTTTAAGTTTTTGTGGAATCTACTGTGTAAGACAACTATAATTGTGTTCTGCTTTAAGATAATAAGCCTATGCGGAGATTTGAACTTTGGCATAAGTGACTTGTGAGAATATGCATGATAAAACATTATAACAAGAACAGAAGTTTGTCTTACCTGTTAATAGCCTGAATTACACTTATATTTGTATGATAAAAAAGAGCAAGATCTCCTAGGAGGAATCTAATAAATTGGCTGCTCAAAGACAGATCTTACCTATCGTATGTCCCATATGGGTAACAGAGAAGTAAAATCAGAGTTCAAGTTTTCGAACATTATCAACTTACTTTGGCATTACAACTATTTATCAAAATCTTGCTTTGACATTTTAAAATATTTATTAACTGTGATGTAACTCAGGATGTTAATTAATGGTTGAAAGTTGAAACGCAGAAATTGGTTGCAGGATTCACAGTGCAAATACATTGCTTCCATACATGCTGCAACTCCTTGTTAGGTATTAATGCTTGATATGAGTTAATAAGATCAGTCTCTCAATGCAGTCTGTGATGAGTAGATTAGGGACCTCAGCATCGAAAACATCCTGCCAATTAAGTTGTTGCCTTGATTTAAGCATAAAACAATACAAACGACTTTTCTGAATTGATTTCTATCTACATGCAAATGCAAATGGAATTTATCATGCAAAATTCCAACAGTTCACAGTTCGTAAACATTTCCTGCAGTCCAGAATCTACCACAAAAACAGGTCCTCCTTTGTTCCCCTCTTTTTCATAATATCTTAGGAAGCAAAACAAAGTGATTTGACATTTATTTCTCAGATTTCACAATCATGCTCTGAAATTCAGATTATCTAACTACAAAAAAATGAGCATTTTTTACAGGACGGAATGTGAATAGTTCCCACTTACTTTAGGGTCAAAATGCAGAAATAACTTATCAGTATCAAAAGATTTCAAATCATTATCTGTAAATGACGAGTACCTTTTCCAGTGATGATGCTGATAATTGATCAAAGTTTGCAATAGGTTTCTTCAGTTCAAAATACAAATGGACATGCTTCAATGCTTCCTATAGGCAGTAAAAAGGAGCAAGATTGACCAATCAGCTGGATGCTGAGAACGCAGAAACAGAACATAATCCCTATCTATAGTAACTGTAGGTTTCATAATTACGCTTAATTAGCCAGTTAAACCTATATAAACTTCTCCAAAGGAAAACCTATTACTTTCTCTCTGAATGGAAATGAAATGAGACTTATTGTTCTAATAGTTCGTAAACAAGTACTTGGGTCCTGTCTCTAGAGAACTAAAGCCTAGGTCCTTCTTCAGTCCTCTGTCTTTCATCAACTCCCGGACCTTTTCAGCATCACTCCATCTTCCCATCTGTGCATACAAATTAGATAACACAACATAATAAGCACTATTATCTGGCTCCAATTCCAGAAGCTTTTTAGTGACAAACTCACTCAATTCCAAACTTCCCTGATCTCTGCATCCAGCAAGCAACGATCCCCACATAGACTTAGTAGGCTCAAAAGGCATTTCTGTTATAAACTTGAAAGCATCTTTAAGAAAACCAGCTCGTGCAAATAGGTCAATCATGCACACATAATGTTTCACACCTGGTGGAAATCCATACTTCCCATCAATCAATGAACCAAAAATCTCTAGCCCAATATCTACCAAACCTGAGTGGCTACAAGCAGAAAGCACGCTAACCAATGTGACTTCATCAGCCTTATACCCTTCTTGCTCCATTCGATTGAACCACCAAACTACCTCCTCTCCACTCTTAACAAGAGCTAGCCCCTTAATAACAGCATTCCACGTATATTCATTCTTCTCTTTCATGCCTTGGAAAACTTTTAATCCTTCTTCAATCCTCCCACATTTTCCATACATATAAACCAACGCAGTCCCCAAAATTACATCCAATTCCCACCGTCTCCTCTTAATAAAACCATGTATCCAGATACCGATTTCAATGGCACTGAGACTTGCACACGCAGCCAAGGCATTCACCATCGTAACACGATTAGGCTCCACACCTGCGTACTGCATTTGCTTAAAAGCAGTCAATGCGTCATCATACTTTGTAACAGTTCTATAACCCGTAATCAATGAAGTCCACGACACAACATTTCTTTGAGTCATTTCTTCAAACACTTTCCGACCCAAGTCCATATGACCACACGATGCATAGACATTCAGTAACGAATTTTGGACATAAATATCATTAACATGACCCAATTCTACAACGTGGGTATGCAGAATCTGCCCTTTTTTAAACTCCTTAAAGTCAGACAAAGACTTGAGCACAAAAGGAAAGGTGTAGTTATCAGGCAAAATTGAGTTTTTGAGCATGTGGGTGTATATTGAATAAGGGATGTAAGGGGTTTGGGAGTGAGAAAAAGCTCTAATGAGGGAGTTGCAAATGAAAACATGGGGTCTGTGGAGTCGGAGGAAGAGGTGGTGGGCTGTGTTTAAGAGGTTTAGAGATTGGCAAGCAGTTACAAAGTAGGCGGCAATTGTCGTGTTATAGTGAAAGTTTTGGAAGATTAGTTGAGCTTGAATTTGGTAAATGTGAGTAGGCGAAGTGCAATTTGTTAAGAAATAGATAATCCTGCTAGTCGTGCTGTTAAGCTGTGGTATCACCATCAGGGGTAAATTACAGATCCTTCAAATTTCAGTACTTTGAACTGTCAAGACATCTACTTGAAGAGTGAAGATGTTCTAAATTCCTGCCAATTAGAAGTGCGAAGATGTTCTAAACCTCTGCCAAACAATAGTGCAAGATTCCTAAACCCTGTCCAACAAAAATGGGTAAAATGAAAAATATTAAGAAATGCGCATCCGGGGAATCGAACCCCGGTCAGTACCGTGGGAGGGTACTATGATACCACTACACCAGATGCGCTTGTTGTCTAAACTTTTTTTGCTTCTAATAATATACAATTATAACGCAAAAAGGCTGACTAGAAACATAAAAAACGTTAAGGTAACAGCAGAGGCGGAGGCAACAAGAGGGGGAAAATGAGAATAGTAGGACTGACAGGCGGAATTGCATCGGGAAAGAGTACGGTCTCCAACCTCTTCAAGGCCAATGATATACCCGTTGTTGACGCCGACCTCGTCGCTCGTGTAATTTCTCTTCCTTTTCATTCTCACTCAATACTCTTCACACACGCTGCACCTCTTTAACTTCTACCCTATCCCCTATTTTTGTGTGTTTGATTATCATACTCAGGATTTTAAGAATTTATATAGTTTTAGATTCCCTATTTTTATATTATTGAAATACTGTAATTTTAATTACAAAAAGCTTATAAAAAATTTACAAAGAAAAATCGGGAAATTTGTGAGATTGAATGATCTTGATTTTAATTGCAGGATGTATTAAAGAAAGGCACCGGTGGTTGGAAAAAGGTTGTTGCAAGTTTTGGAGAGGAGATTTTATTAGCTAATGGAGAAGTGGATAGGCCAAAACTCGGCCAAATTGTATTCTCTGATCTTGCCAAGCGCCAACTTCTTAACCGGTATCGATAGCTACTATGTTTTAATTTGGTTGCTTGTGTGCAAAACAAAGTTTTAATGGCTGCTTATTGATTCTGAATTGATGTCGTGCATACATGGTAACATGACAGTGATCATAGTCTTTTGTGTTATAACTATTCTTTTTTCTAAAGGATTAATTTGTTTTGATTGTAATTATGTGGGGAATTCATTGCCAGTAGTCTTTTTATATTAATTGAATTCTTATATCAACGTTTGGCTTCAAACTGCAATTGTCTGATTTGTACCAGTTGTCCTTGTGTTGAAGGGTCTAATGTCTATTAGGATTCGTTTCAGAGCTGGGATTGCTTCAGTTAATTAAAGTCGTAATCATGTGAGGGATTATTGAGAATTCTGTGGCAATATTAAGCAAAAAGTGAAAATTTCTATTGATCATGGAGCCATACGGTTGAATTTCTAGTCTTTTTATTTGGCCTTGTCTTGGTGGGATAAAGGAATTTTATTGTATTCCTGAAAGATGTTATAAATGATATTATTTATCTGTTTTTGTTGCGGTTTTCTTGATAATGTACTATCAGGGAGTTCCATCCATTATTTGTTACAGAATTCCAAATTTTCATCACTTTTCATCTTTTTGTAGGATATTGGCTCCTTACATCTCCTTTGGCATCTTTTTTGAGATTCTGAAGCTGTGGATAAAGGGATTTAAGGTTGTCGTTCTTGATATACCTTTGTTATTTGAGGCCAAAATGGATAAGTGGACAAAGCCCATTATTGTTGTATGGGTTGATCCTGAAACACAACTTCAACGGCTTGTGGGAAGAGACAGAACAAGTGAGGAGGATGCCAGAAATAGGATAAATGCACAGATGACATTGGACATTAAAAGGAGCAAGGCAGATATTGTGATTGATAATAGTGGATCACTGGATGATTTGAACGAACAGTTCCGGAGAGTATTGTTCCAGGTCACAAGATCCTTGACTTGGACTGAATTCTGGCTATCGAGGCAGGGAGCTTTTTCAGCTCTCTCTTCTGTTGTTGTAGGTGTTCTTATATGCAGAAAGACTTTTAGCAACTTATGATTATCTCAAACTTATAAAACGCAAGATTCTTCGTTGTAATTTAATCTAAAACTATTTGCCGTTCAATCCAGCAGGTTCTATCAATTAGTAACTCTTGGCATTGGATCTGAAGTTCTTAAATGAACTTTTTTTTTTTTTTAAATAAATGTGATACTTCTGAATCATTTCTTTGTAAGTGGGAATCATTTCTTTGCGTAGATGTTAATGAGGTTCATGTGGGAATTTGAAAGATTAAAATGTTGTATCTGAGTATCTGACCAAGAAAATCATTTGAGGATTGAAATATTTTGCTGTGGTAAGTCAAAATTCGAATCTCGCATTGATTTACCGAAGTTAGCAACTGAAAACATTTGATGCAACACCTGGCCGGAGTATTAATAGGAGAGAGTACTACTCCACACTAACCTCAGATTGATTTTATATTTTCCTGTTTAACAAGTTTATGTTAATTGAATTGGTGTTAAAATTACTTCATCGAAATACTCTATTTTTTTTTTATCCATTTTCGTTAAATTAAACATGGTGACTTTTGGAAATTTACAGCTGTACCCTCAGCAGCAGCTTCAGTTGGCCGAATCCAAGTTACATTTTATTTAAAACTAGTTGATTTTTTTAAAAAAAATTCCTTATGTTGGAAAGTAAAAGGATTATTGTTCCAGTTTTAAGTGATCCAAGAGATTTCAAGGTCATTACAGAATGTGGGATGAGAGTTTATTAATTTCTTTTTACAATTTGGTTGACTTTTGTATATACTTTTAATGATATATAGAGAAAATAAAGCAATAACTATTGGTAGTGGCAAGTGTTGTCACTTGTCAATTAACTTGTAAAAGCTTAGCAAAAGCCATTGGTTTATACAAAGTTAGAGATAAGTGAGAATGGTTAGTGGTGGTGATGTTTTGTTTTCTTCTCTTTTGCTTGATAATGTTGATTGTCATCTTTTGCGAGTTCTGCTTTTGCCTTATTGAAGCTTACCACTGGATAGCATTACCAGATAACTACTAGAGAGTAGTTGCTGCTTCATTTAATAAACTGTTTGTTCTGAATCAGCCTGGAGTTGGCAAGCATTTGGTGGCTATAATATTATATTATACCAATGCGCTTATTACTTGATCAGCACTTGGTTATGTTTTGCCCTGAAAGAACTTTTTTATTCAATTATATAAGTTGATCTGATGTTGCAAGTGGTAAGGAGTAAGTCTATACAGAAGTTTATCACAATTCTGTTTTGAGTTTTGGCTTTGATAGTTTGATCCACCTTTCATTAAGTAGACAAAAAGTAGAACGGGAATTTAAGGTTTGCATCTGCTACTCAGGCCTCAAGGTAACAATTTATTTTGGGTAGATGTGGTGTAACTTATATGGAGTCATTCGCCATAAACTCAGAAGGCCAAATGCTATCCTGAAACTGAACAGGCACCATTAGACATAAATCTAGCCTCCGCAAGTATTTAGAGAGTCGGGGACAAAAATAATAGCATGTCCCGGACCCCGAGAGGAAATCTGAACATGTCTGGTGCTGTAGGTGGAGTTCAACAACCTCATTGTAATATTGGGTGGGGTTCATTATTCAGGCGGCCAATCTAAGTCAATTACTACTCGACTTCTCTAGAGAATAGAATACCAATACCCATAACTATACAGCAATAAATAAATGATATTCTGCAAGGAAAATGGCACAGATAATGCTCAGTTAATTTTCCACGCAACAATAATTTCAAAATTGAATTGGATTGTTAGATTATTAAAATTTTCTGACGAATTTGGTGGATTGAATTAAAACGATATTAACATGACAACAATTGGATAGCTGCTCTGCTTTCATTCAATGATGGTGAGGGCATACGGTTTATAAATGCGCTAGTCCTGTACTCATATTTTTATTTTTTGAGTTTTTTATAATCATTATTAGGCAAGTTTTCAGAGTCCCGTATCCGTAATCCCTTTTCAGACTCATTGAATTTTGACGAACACTTGGATTCCCTGCCCCAGTTGTCTGTAATTACTAACAGTAAGAGAAGGCCATCAATGGGAGGGTTTACTCTTTAGGGAAACTGACACAACAACGTTGCCTCAGGCTGACAACAATATTAATGTAAAAGAGTAACGTACCTTGCAAATTTATTTGACATTGGCAGATTATAATTAACCTTAATTGAACTGAGTTAATACGGACTGACGATGACGGAGGCCAGAAGAAAGGAGTAACATAAAAGCCCTCCGATTTTTGTGAAAACTACACTATAATACTCGTCTATATTATAATTCCCAAGTGAAAAACGTGAATTTGAAAATATATAACTTCCTTAGACTTTGTATTAATATATAATTGCCATGTTAGTTATTATTTTTGTTTGAATATTTAATGAAGTAAAAATAGTGTTTACTATTGACAATATATGGAATAATCAGATTACCTATTTGGACTATTTAATCTAAGATTTATTGGTAATCTTAATTTTGTTCCAATTTTACCTCTAATTAATAAACTCTTTGGACAATAATGCCCTTGGTGTCAAAACAATTTACAAGTATATAACAACGACAATAAAAAAGTTTAAAATCTAACAAAACACCCCCAGCCATCCAAGACCACTGCCGACCACCGTCCACCACCGCCGGCCACCAAGCAATCAGTGGCGAAATAAAAATCCGAACTTAGAGAGAGATAGATAAGGAGCTGGGGAAGACAAATCGGTTAATGAGAAGTTCAAAAGTCGTCAGAAAGGGAGCGAAATCCTATGAGAAGCCAAAAAGTGGCCATAGTGGACTCTGAGCCGTTTTGCTGTGAAATAGCAATGGGAGGTGTCGATCGGCAGCTCTGGACGACGAGGAAGACAAATTGTCACTTAGGGAAGCTGAAATGTCGTCGTGGAAGCTAAAACGTCGTCAAAAAGAGATGAAGATGGTCAGAATGCCAACCGTCATAGCGGTGGAAGGCGAATCGGCAACGTGAAGGTGTGGAGATAACAGTCGGACAACGAGGAAGACGAAGGGTCGCCGGAGGTGGATATCGGTTTTGTAGGTGTGGCTACTGTGGGTATTTTGTCAAATTTTAAAGTTTTATTGTAGTTGGGGTGTTTTAGCTAACTTATCAAATGTAGAGGGCTTAAAAAGTAATTTAAATTATTAAAATAATATTAAAAAGTAAGGGCAATTCAGTAAAAGTCTTCTCTAGAAATATTTTATTTCTCCTAACCAAAAACATTAATTATTTATACATTTCAATCTAACCAAAAATATTTATAAAACATTTTTTAATAATCTTGAAGGTAATATAGCATTCACATTAATAAAACATTCCTGGAAACAAACGCACCCTCTTGAGTATGATGTCTTACTCTCACCAAGTATATAATAATTTAAAGAAAAATGTCTTTTACCATATGGATCCCACCATGAAAATGGTTTTTAAGTCTATTTTATTTACTTTCTTATCTGCCTAGCTAACAGATATTTAATTGTATTAATAATGTAAGGAAATGAATGGGACATTCTAATTTATTCTCCAACAAACTTTAAATTCAATTGTACTCCATCATTCATTAACTAATTTGGGTATAATCGGTAGGATTTGGATGTCCTGTTTATTTAATTTTACCTAATCTTTTAAGGATCTAAAAATTAATACTGTCAATTTTACAATTATAATGGTTACAAATCATTCATATAAAAAAATCTGATTATACTGTAGTTGCCACCCAGTACACTCTTCAATATCAATTTAATTTTTTTGGATCAATATAACCATGGAAATTTCTTGTTCTAGTCTATTCAAGTTGAATTATATATGTTTCTTAGATTTTCATATTTATTAAAATATAAAACTTCCTGTTCTATGTTTATTCAAGTTTAACTAAGTTTCTTGGAATTTGATTTTTATTTGGAATATAAACTTGTGAAAATTTTTTTTTCTTTAATTTAGATTAGTACATGAGAATTGTGTGTGCAACAGAGAAGAGAAAGAACCAGCATCCATATAAATTATATATGTGAAATCAATATTTTACAGTAATTAAATTACTAAAAAGGAAAGTTAAAAACATCTTTTAGGAGTACAAAAGGAAATAAATTAAAATAATTAATCATAAATAATTGTTAGATAATGTTATTGTTATATGTCTTTGAATCCTTTAAAAATTCAATAATATTATATGTCCGAAAAAATATTATAAAGAGTGATACTATTTTCTATTTATTTCTTGTTATATTATTTTGTTTAGAAATCCTTATAAAATTTATTTTTAGGATAATACTACTCTTAAAAATTAGGTTAAACAAAGATCCGATCAAGATGACGTGGCATGCGCACCAAATCCTTTGTCCTTGCTTTTCTTCAACTATTACTCCCTTGCTTCATTCCCTCTTTAAGACTTAAACCTCTGCTCAAAACTCAAAGCTTTTCATTTCCTTACTCTTCACTTTAGAGCTCTCTTTTGCGACATGGCTACAAAACCAGCTGAAGAAACTCCACAGCCACTGAAATACCAGGTGAGTTGAATCTTCTTAGTAATATTCACTTGTACTAAACACTTCATAGCTTTCTCTCTTTAACTCTAATCTCTGTCGTGTTTTACAGACATGGGTCTTGAAAGTTTCTATCCACTGCGAAGGCTGCAAGAAGAAAGTCAAGAAAGTTCTTAAAGGCATTGATGGTATAAGATATTTCTTCTACTCATGTCTTTATCCGTGTTCATATATTTCTTGAAGTCATTATTAAATTTATAGTATGAGTTCACTACATAAATTACTTTCTCATCTTTCAGGTGTCTATACCGCCGTTGTAGATTCACAGCAACATAAGGTTACAGTGACTGGCAACGTTGACGCAGAGACTCTTATTAAGAAGCTCTTGAGATCAGGAAAACATGCCGAGCTCTGGCCACAACCACAAATGCCTGAAACGAAGAAGGAGAAAAAACCCGGAAAGCCCAAGAAGAATGACAAACAAAAGGAAGCTAAAGATGGTCAGGAAATTGGTGGGGATGATAACCAGGATACACCTGAAAAGCCTGAAAACGCCATTTCCAGTGACAAGCCACAGGAAAGTGCTGACATAAAAGGTGGTGAAAGCAAGGAGGAAACTGCTGGTGGTGGTGGTGGTGGTGGCAAGAAGAAGAAGAAGAAGAAAGGACAAACGGGTAATGGCGGCAGCGAAAATGTTGGCGATGCAACTGCAGCTGCAGCTGCAGGCCCAGGCCCAGACCCAGCTGGTTCTCCTATGGGTACTCTCGAACCGATTCCATCTATGGCCACGATGAATCAGGGTACCCCACAAATCGACCCTCGAAATCACCAAGAATATCCCTATCCACCGCCTATGTATTATCCTCCTCCAACTCCAATGTATGGAGTAAGTTACAATACAGCGTATCCTACTGCTAATACATCGCACTATGCCCCTGCTATGCATGCTTATTCATACTCTCAACCACCCAGATACATGCCCTTTCCACCGTCTGATCCAATCCATAAGTTCTATGGTGATTATCACGATGATGATAATGAAGCTGGATGCTCTATTATGTGACCAAAAATTGAGCGATATGCAACAAGGGGTATACATATATATTAGTTAATAAACTATCATAAATCATAAAATGTATTGGGGATGGAGAGAGAGAGAGGTTTAATTTTGTAAGATGCAATCTATCTACGAGCAGGTGCTGTAACTAGGGAGAAAAAAAAAAGGTTTGTTGTGGGATTTGGAGGGTTTTTAATTTTGGTTTGTCTTTATTTAGCTTGTTTAATTAGTTAATAATTAATTGGAGTTTTGTTAATTAATTAAGCGGGTCAAGCGTCTTCTTGAATATTATTATGTTGTAATGTTTTGGTTATTTGTTGTACTTTTCATCTCTCTTATGTGTAAAGCGAAGCTATATTAATTTGTTTATTGATCAACCTTCTCTCTTATCAAGTATGCAAGTATATTCAGAAAAGACGGGTCTGAGGGAAGAAGTATAGTAGCTATATAATTAGGTAGAACAAAATATAATTGTTTACAGACTCAGATGCATAAATGATCAGTCTGGGCAATTGTTGTCAATTATTATGTTGCCATCTTCCTTGGGGAATGCTTAAAGTCATCTTTTTACAAAGCAATCTCTTTCTTTGGTTAAAACATCATCGATCTCTGTAATTAGATGTATTTTTGCTTTCGATTCGAGGATATTAGTAGGGCTCCCACTTTCAATAGAAAGCTAGTTTGGTGCGCTTGATTTCACCTTTTTTCTTTCTCTTTTTTTTTTTAAGTCTCCAATTAATGGGACCAGTAAATAAGAATTTCTATATATCCCAAAGTTGGTTCCTGTTTTAAAGTTCACAGATATTGGTGATTCTTTTGCAGAACCAGGAGATGGTTGTTTGTGATTAAAGTGAGTTAATGATCGTATTTAAGTTAAATCGAAGAATGCTCTGAGGATCTGATCGATCATACAAGAAGCTTAAATGCCCTGAAAACAGATATTTTTCATCCCATTCACAACTTTAATAAACTTTATATAGAGAGTAGAATATTCAGAGCGGATTATACTTGCTTTGATTTTATGTCTTGAAAAAAGAAGGAACGCATATACTTATCCTTTTACATATATTATATTCTTCATCACGTACCAGACCAGAAACTCCATAATGTCCTCAACCTATACCAACTTGTTAGATTATTAATTGCACGCACACATTCACAATTTCTCTTTTTATCAGATTCTAGAAAACTCTATGGTGGTTTTGATTCTGGGACTGGTCAAAGAGAATATATATATATCATAATTATACGAACAAAATTGATGAAAACATTTGAACCATATATTAATATAAGTTGCCTTACTTTATTCCAATTGATTATAACAATGAAACATTGTAAAGTTAACCTTTCATCTTTAGATGCAAAGATGGATTGATATTGAGTTTTGGGGCCCTCTTGCAATCTAGAAAACATAAACATTTTGTCTTACTACCCAGTATCATTATCAATAACCCTTTGTAATTGTAAGCATATTATTATTGATTCCATAAGCTAGAAATTAATTGCTTTAACTTTAAATTATGGAGTTGAACTCACAATTCAATGTACCTTTTTATTTACCTTCAATTTTTTTTACCAGTTTTAGTGTTTCTAACGATCGAAGAGCATCAATTATTAAAAGAAAACCAAAAGAAGTTGGAGTGGGTGAGGGTAGTGAAAATTGAGAGGACTAAAAATGGGTCCGATGGGGAGGAACAAGATGTACAAATGGAGATATTGTGAGATTTGTGATGTGAGAGTAAGATGCACCAGGACAGCAAACGTGAACTATTCATGATGGAGGAAAAGATTGAAAAGGAGAATCTTATAAGTTGAAAAGCGTATGAATTTCATGATATGTTCTGCCTGTGACCGACCAAATGGACTCCTTTTTTTGTTTATTTATACATCTTCCTTGCTTTCATAAATCTATTTCTCTCCTCATCTAATTCAACAATACAAGGATATACTCACTAAAAACTAGTAAACAATAAACTGTCAACTCAACAGGAGTAACAATTGAAACAAATTTGCATGTACAGAAAAAGAATCAGTGCCTTTAATTTTAAAGTTAAAAAATAAAATAAAAAAATAAAGTGTCTTAACTGTAATAATTGAAAAAGTTGGTGGAAAAAAAGATGATAGTGCAACCACATATAATTCATCCGACAACGATTGTACATCCATATATTTTTATAATGTCTGTAGTTTGGTTAGTCGGAGATAAGGTTAGGAGGACCGTGTTGGATTAAACCCCCATTGCTATCGCCTACCTAGTTTAGTTACTTCCCAACCAATCATCTCTTTGAAGGTAACATTTTTTTTTCTCAATACCTCTTTCACCTATTCTGGAATAACGTACATGAATATCAGCCATGCCCTTTCACACCTCTTTATTATTTTCTCTGATATGTTATATTTTTTTTTAATTGAAAAGCAAAAGAAGTAATTATATCTATAAAGAGTAAACTACATGATGCCACCCGAGGTTTGACGAAATCCTATGTTGATACCATTGATTGCATTTATTCCGAAAATCTACCCTTAAACTAACAGCGTTAGTGTTTGTTGGGATATGATACTGTTGCAGTGGAGACAATTATTTAAATGCCCTTAAACCTTTGAATTTTGAATATTTAACAAAAAAATTGAATAGACATGTAAAAAACCAAAAATGCCCCTATACTTAATTTATATTTCAATGATGACTTAGTATTTTTTGATTCTTTTTTAAATATAGTGAAATTACCTTAATCTCTATTGATAAAATTGAAGATTTGCACTAATCCAACTTTTAACTTAACCATTTCTAACTCAATTTTGGGTTAAGATAGATAGTAAAACCCATATTTATTTTGATATGAAATTTTAAAAGACAAAATTTTATTAATAAATATATAAATGATTTGATTAGTCTATAATTTCAATTGAAATTATCCAAAACATAAATTGTTACTCAATCGATAATTGATCAGATCAAATATAATCACAATCACGATTCCATTGATTATCAACAATAATCTAAACCCGATTAATCATTTTTATAATCACAATTAATCAACATTAATTAATATTACACACAAATTCTAAATCTTAACACTTTTCTGAACATTCCCATTAAACAAACAAAATTTATATAATTCTTGATTTAATATTTTCATCTCTTACCTTGAATAAATCGGCTCTTCCTTTATCATTTCCACAAATGGCTTCCTTAACCTACACACAACTAATCTATACTTAAACTCTGACAACCCTTCCTCAATGACCTCCAAACTCAAGCTTGGTGACGATGAAGATGAAGTCTCCTTTCCAGATTCTGACATATTTCCAGATTCTAACATAACTCTAATATTCCAAGGAAAAAATTCGGACACTCCAACATTAACTCTACAACTTTTATTACTTCTCGGAATTGCCTGACTTCTATTTCCGGGAGCACCACTCTTGTCGCCTTGTTGCTCTTCATCACCACCACCATCCAGCCACCACCTTTCAACACCAGCACAACAGAAACCTCAAAGTCACCATCATCACCAGCCACCGCCATTCCACCCATCCATCACCATCGCAATCCCTCTAAACCCCAAAGTCAGCCCCGCCGCCACCAAACAACCACCAAATCACTCACAAATTCAGCTATAAACCACCACCAAATTACTCACAAACCCACCTAAAAACCACCACATAATCAGCCATAAACCCACCCAAGAACCACCAAAAAATCAGACACAAAATCACCCAAAAACCACCACAAATTCAACACCCAACACAACCAAAAACATCACACAACCACAAGCAAGAGGCTAACCTAGGTACGGGCACTAATTGGCGAGCGTGGGAGGTGGTGTTGCACGTAAATCTGTGCGACTAGAAGCAGTGGCAATGTGAAGTGCAAATCTGGGGAAGGGGAAGCACGACGATCGTGCGATCTACAACTGGTTGTGGCGCGAAGGAGCGCAACGGAGAAGGCATGTTGGTGAAGAAACTGGTTGGAGATGAGAAGGGGGCGGAAACCAGAGGTTGGAAAAGGCGAAGGGTGACAGGTGGTGAGGGTGGGCGGTGACATTTTTTATGCTGGGCAATGGTTTGGAGATGAGGAGGGGGTGTAAACCAAGATGATGAAAGGTTTATTTATTTTCGAGTTTTATGATTTTTATCTTTTTTTTTTTTGGGCTGATTTATTATTTTTATTAGGTTTTATGGTAATTCACCTATAGAATTTAGGGTTTTGAATTTAAATAGTATTAAATGTC
>WYDK02000059.1:6192719-6212831 GCA_009867345.2 Toxicodendron radicans
GACGTGGCCAAAGAGAGGCCGCAGCGCCACAACGCAAAGAGAGGTGGGGGGGGGGGAAAAGAGAAAAAAAAGGGGAGGGAGGGGGGGGGGGGGGGGGGGGGGGGGGGGGGGAGTAGGGAGAAAAATGGTGGTGATGGAGGGGTCGTCGACGACGGATTTCAGCTGATCCTTGGTTGGGGTTGTTAGTTGCAGCAGTGTTGGTGCCTGAAATCACTCGAAATCCTACGAGGGAGCAACGAGATTTTGGTGGGGAAGCAATTGGTGGAGAGAAGAGCAGAAGAAGAGAGAAGGAAAATAGGAGGTGGAGAAGAAGAGGAAGAATCTGGTGGAGAGAAGAGAAGAAGAAAGAGAAAAGGAAAAGAGGAGAAAAGGAGAAGAGGAGAAATATGGTGGAGAGGGGAAGAAGAACGAGAGAAGGAAAAAAGATGAAGAAATGGGGAGGAGGGAGGAGGAAAAAAAGAAAATGTCTGTTTGACTCTTCTACTGTTAAAATAAAGGGGACGAAGTTAGTTTTAGGGTAAGTCTCTGGAATAAATACAATAGAGGTACCAAGTTGGGATTTGACCAAACCTCGGGTAGGATCATGTAGTTTACTCATTATTTATCATTTCCCTTTTGTTTTCATTAACTGCTTGGTTCGTCTCCATCAAATCCAACAGCCACATCTTGCATGCATCTAACCATTTTCACAAACTAAGTGAGTGGTTAAATAAATTTTGTGTAATTTTTTATGTCGAATATATTTATTTATTTATGGTGTTTATTCTTAATTTTCGTATTATATATAATATGGATAAATTGTATATGTATCATAAACTTGTGAACAAATTAATGTATTCATTCATCCAAAAGAAAGGGAAATTAATACATATATATATTCCTAATTCATCACGGCGACATGTAATGTGCCTTCAATACAAACTGGCGTCCTGCTACTCGTAGGAGCCAAAATACATAAAATTCATTAGATTATAATTAGCGTAAGAAAGAAGAGGGAATTATGATCAGCATAGAATAAAGCAAATTCCAAATTCAAATTTTAGGGATCCATATTGGATCCCTAGGACTGAAGAATGATGCCTTCACATGAGAGTTAAGCAACTTAAGCGCAGTAGTAGACTTGATGCAGCGTGGGGTCTTATATTGATTGATTGAACCGCCTTGGCTAATAAATAAATCCATCAATGCTTCAAATGTACCAGGCTCTACTATACGTATCTCAAGAGGTCCCACAGACTTATCGTATGCACGGCATCGCCTATACACATAATCAAGTTGTTCTTCCACAGCAATGCAACAATCTTCAAGTACATTTGGATCAAGGGGGATTGCCGAATATACATGTTGAATCTCCCAATACAATACATAGTGTCCAGGCACAGTCGACGCATCAGCATAGCTAGTATATTCCAAGAGTAGAGCATTGTATGGTTCCAATAATTTTTTGGCTTCTGTAATGCTTTTGTGTAGATCTTCTTCGTTTGTTTTGTCACTGTCAATGCTCAGGACAACATTCCTCCTGCAGATGAATCGGAATTGTGGGGCTCGATTGTGGAATCCAATCACTTGGAGTACATCACCAATTCGATATCGACATAGTCCTATCATTTAAAACATTAATATTTGTAACGGGAGAAAGATTAATACGATAATGCAACATGCAATATTTAACAAAAAGATAGAATAACGAAAGATTATATTCTCACCGGCAAAAGTAGTAATCACTAACTCATAGTAACAGCCGACTCTAACATCCACCAAATCCACAAGCTTATCCATGGGCACATCCTTTTCTTCATCAATTTCCATAAAAAGCGTGCCATTCTCTCCCAAGGGTATAAATTCAAAGTAACCCATGTTAGGCAACAGGGTAAATGCCACGTCAGCTGGATGACTCAAGGGTTTCAAGTTTACTCCGAAGTAACATTCAGAAGAAGCATACATGGTACACACCAAAGGCAATTTTCCTTCACTATAATACTCCAGTGATGGTATGTATTGTGCCATAGAACCAGTGACCACGGCCTCAATGTACTTGGCCTTAGGCCAAAGCTGGCACAATATTCCCTTCCATGATGAACGGCTACAGATCTCCTCGATCTCATCAGCGAGACTTGGGTTTGGAGTTGAAAGTATGGACATCATTGATGACCGGCATCCAGGGTCTGTGATCATAAGGTCAAGATGACCGAAGCGGATATCATTGGATAATTGAATCCATTTACGTTCAAGAAAAGATATGGCTCGGAGAAGAGCGGAGGCAAATACAGCTCCTAGTCGCATGACTTGGTGACGATGGACTAGACCGGCTAGCAACTGACAGTACATGCTTTGGTTGCTATCAATGCATAAGATGGCTTGATCTGGACTAGTGAAATCGTTATATGGGTCGCGGGTTCGACACTTGAAATGTTTGCTTTTATAGTAACTGGTGAGCACAGTGCGAGCTGGTAAACCACAAGGTGTGGACATTTCAGCCTTGACAAAATAAAGGAACATGGCCTTGCCTTCATCTAGGCCGCGAACGTACCTGGAATTGAAATGACAATATAAGCATTATTGGAATCAAGAAGAAGTGCCTGCCTCGTACATTACTGGCTAAAGTCATCTTAGCGTGTGCTCTTCCGTAAAGCTTTAATCTTTTTTGCGGATCTTTTATGATCACTATATATGAGGATAATGGGTACAGATAATGGTGCTGAGTAATTATGAGGGATATATACAATGATTTGAGGAATATCTTATCATGCGTTACACCCCACTTGCACTTGTAAGTACAGGAATTGTTCATGAATCCAGTGTTTAAACTTCAACGTCAATATTACCATATATAAAAATATAGCCTAACCAAATAAAATTTTGCTGAATTCAGAATTATATATTTTGTATATACAGATTCTTACCGCTGGTACTATATATAGTACACAACTATATACCGAATTAATTCCTTCTCAAACCAATGTGGCTTTAATAACATTATATCATGATCGATCTTATCCTCATGCTTAGTAGGAAAGATGATACTGAATTTCTTATAACATTATATATTTTCATGAGTAGGTGTTATAGTGTTATGCAAGAGGGGAAAAGGAGTTAGCCTTTTAATTTAGCTCCTCAGTACCCCTCTAGAGATTACTAAAACTCACTGGTGTAAATATTGAAACTATGTCTACATGTGGATTCAAATCAAAAAAGAGAATGAGAAAATAATAATAATAAATAAAGGATGTAATATTTTAACTGGTTCATGATAGGCATGATGAGATTATAGAGAAAGGTGCGGCGGTCAAGATCTCCTTCTATTGATGGCATCAGCTTAGGCTCTCCGCCGGAAGTCCCTGAACTGCATATGTACACAGAAACTCAGCCTTGTGCATATATAAAGAGTTAGCAGAAATAACAAGGTATAAGGAAAGAGATAGGTTACCTGCATAACATTTCAATTATAGGGCGTCCGGCGATAAGAGAAGAGTCTTCTCCATTAGAAATTCTCCGGATATAAGGATATATATTCTTGTAGGTAATAACAGGGATGCATCGCTTGAACTCTGAAACGTCTTTTGAACCTTTCATATACTTCTTCATATATTCAGTTTCCACATTTTGGGTCAGGATCTCTTTCAAAATCATATTTTGTACTTCACCGGCCTTTGAAGTTAGCTTTTCAATCTCCTTTAGTGCCTCCTCACCTTTGTACTCCAGTTTCTTCCCATATTCCATGATTGTGCACGAAAGAAATGAGCACAAGGTTGAAGGAAATTACGGGATATAACTATACTCTGTGTTGATTAATTTGGGATAGCCTATATATAACACAAATTTTCTTTTTTTTTTTATTATTTATTCTAGATGTCGTGGAAATTAGATAGAAAATATCAAGATCGTAGTATCTGGTTCTACATCAAGGATTATCCATCTACTTTTAATCTTTTATAGTGCTATTTTTTTTTTTTTATTCTTGTCTCTAATAAAATAATTATGTTCTTTACGGAATCTGCTCTCTCTCTCTCAAAATCAGAATATTTAAACAAAATAGAAAACCCTACATTAATTCCTTTCCGTAGTTATACTGTGGAGTTTAAAATGGATTTAATTAAGAATATATATAGATAGAAAGGTGTATTGTATCAAGTGATGATGAGTCAAGTTGCGGCACGTATCAAAAGGTCATTCAAAGCTCCTGTTAACTAAAGTAAAATTATTCTTAATTAATATCATGTTAATGACCAAGGAATATTTGATTCCAAGGAACACTAACATCGGTTCATACACCATGAGACCATAGAAAGTTTTAAAACCAAAAGAGGATCAATTAATATCAATTAACCACGTCATAATCGACATCTTTGAACACATGCATGCATCAAAGTTGTTGATTTTAATTTCTTTCGTGAAGATGATAGTAAATGGTGAGGAACATGCTGATGCTGGAGTGCTGCTATGCCTCTCTTTATCAACACATGATCATCATACCATAAAACAATACAATAGTCAATGGTGGAAGTGCCATAAACAAAATTTTATCCAGATCTGGGAAGAATTGTGTTGGGATAGTGCAGTAGAAAGTATAACTTTATTTATATGACTAGATGAACCACAAAGATCGAGAGTGCCATCATCTCAAATCATGCTGTTCTCCAATATATATGTATATACCACATTGGAAGTATTCTCCGTACACTCACCAAATTTACTATTAATTTTATCTTTCTGTTGTATTATGGTTTTGGAGATATGCCCTTTTTTAATTGATTAAATTTGTGTTAGTAATATTAAAACTAGACTTTATGTGATTTGATGATTAATTAATGGAGTAGAACAAACAATAAATATATAAAGTAAAAAACCGTACAAAATATAATTGGAAACAGCCAGAATAAATACTAACAATTCAAAACAAGTTGAAGTTGTACAAAATCAAATCATTCCTGATTGAAATTCAAAGATTATATTTAGATATGAATGAAATGTGCTCGTACGACCAACTTTAACAAGAAAAGTAATTTCAACTTTAAATATTATCCACACACTGTGTGGCTCATTAAGTGGATGGGATTTAACCACGTAGGTGACCTATTTACACTCAGACATATTATAATATTACACAGAATAATGAGTAAAATGTGAAACAATAATTGGGACTCCATTATTATATAAGTAACAATCATACACATATATTGGAATACAAAATTTTGCCAAAAGAAAAGACCTTCAATAATACCAAGGGCAATTGCCACCATTGTTCATTTCAACTTGTTATCTCTGGGCTTTTAGCCCAACCCAAACTTCTGGATTCCATGGCCCAAAACAGCCGACTTCAGTTGAAGGTCTTTCCACATTATTTCCTGTTAAACCTAAGGGCTAAGCGACAATTTGCCCTTTCTTATATGCAAAACATTGTTACCTATCTACGATAATCAGCAAGTACAACGTGTTGCCAAATTTTCTTAACTACTTGACATGACTTCATAACGTAACGGTCTATGCCGTAGGAAACCAATCCGCTGTCGTTTCGGACTGGAAGCACAACAAAACGTCTGGAAAGAATCATGATAAAGTGTATTTGGTGGAAGTACTTTGGAAACTGAATGGCTGTGGCTGCTCTAAGCCAGCAACTGCTCTGCTTCTCAACTTCAACAAAAACAAGAACTACAACTAAACCAAAACCATGGTTTCTCAACTCTACAACTCTTTTCAATTCTCTAAAGAAGTCTCATGCTTCTTTCATTTCTTGTTCTTCTTCTTCCTCTTCTACTTCTCCGTCTTCAGAAACCAATGCAGAAACAGCTGAGTCTTGTGTCAATCTGGGCCTCTCTCTGTTCTCAAAAGGACGAGTACGTACTCTTTACTATTTCAATCTTTACATTTCCTTATTTACTAATTTTGGATTCTAATTGTGGTTCTGTGATGTGGGTTCTGGATTTTTTGTCCAACATTGACGTTCGTTTATATTTGATCGCAATTGTCATCACTCAGTGGTTGAAATCAACGGTTCTATCAAATCTATGAAATGATTGTGGAATACTTAGCTTTTTCTGTTATTTCATAACAATATTTTTTAGTTTTTTTTTTTTTTCTGTCATTTCATAATAATATTTGGCGAGTAAGGCTAGACTTACAAGAAAACTCTTAAGAACATTTTTATACAAAGTGTATAAAGTGGTGTTACAGAAAATGGACCGAAGACTGAATATAATGACTTTTATTTATTTTCTACCAAAACACTTTCTATAAAAATGTCTGCAAGTTTTCTTTGTAAATATGACATTATTGATATTTTGCACCAGTTTCTAAAATGCATGACCGGTAAATAGTTTTTACCATTAGCCTTCTTGATGTAGGCCTTACATTATCCAGCATTTTGTATCTGGTATGTAATGTGGACTATTTTCTTGATAAGCTTTATGGAATGCGAACAGTATTGAAGATTTTTTTTTTCTCATGATTCAATTGCTTGCCAAGAGAATATTGTTGTAATAGTTACATTTGTGAGACAGTCGTATAATTGAACTCATTTCAGGTTCTGCAATGTCAGCAATAGCATGCCCTTGCGTGCTATGCTTATTTAATTATTTTGACTGATGGTTAGATACTTTTATTTAGCGAAACTTTTCTAGCGATCTGTTTGTTATGACTTTGGAACTTTATCATACTGTGTAAAACTGTAAATGAATGTAATATCACTTCTGTGATTGTGGATTTTGCAGGTTAAAGACGCCTTAATACAATTTGAAACAGCTCTTAGTTTAGATCCCAACCCATTGGAGGCTCAAGCTGCTCTATATAACAAAGCTTGTTGTCATGCATACCGGTATTAAGTCTACCTCTCTTTCCTGGATATGTACGGTTTTTCAATGTGTTTTTTTTTATTTATTATGTTCCCTAAGGCTGATTATTATGTTTTCCCAAGTGACAAACGATGTCTCTTCGTGGAAAAAAGAATGATCTCACGTAAATTTTATAAACTTTTGTGAGCTTCAGCTTAAAAGTCTGTCAAATTTTATGCTTCCATCTCTCATGCCAAACTACCCAAGAAAAAATAGAGCATCTCTGCTAAAACTTAAAATTAGTCATCATGAAAAAACAGAGCATTTCTGCTAAAACTTAAAATTAGTTATTATTTTTCAGGAAAGGCCTTAGTGAGTCAAACATAGCAAAAGCGTATCTACAAATGTCTCAACTTCCTCATATGAAAACACCGTGTAAACATGATCTTGGTTTGTTTCCTTCTCTAATTTTGTCGTTCAAATTTTGATTTTTGTTTTTATTTTGAGGAAGAGGGGAAGGAAAGAAAGCTGCTGACTGCCTACGTACTGCATTGAGAGAGTATAACCTGAAATTCGGCACAATTCTAAATGATCCTGACTTGGCCTCCTTTAGAGCTTTGCCTGAATTCAAGGAATTGCAGGAAGAGGTTTGTCTGTCTTGGGCTGCTTTATTTGTTAATTTCTACTTATTTTACCAGCTTGAAGCTTTAGTTCAACTTCCTCTGTAGAGTTAAAGATTGCTCCTCATCTATACATTTTCTTAGTTTCTTGGATGCTGAAACCAATAGAATCTTTAAAGCCATAACTTCATTTGGTTATTGAAATTGCAACCGCTAAATCTAGAAATTATTTGTTATGCTTACAGGCTAGGCTGGGTGGGGAAGATATAGGTTACAGTTTTCGAAGGGATCTCAAACTCATCAGTGAAGTCCAGGCTCCATTCCGTGGGGTTAGGAAATTTTTTTATCTGGCATTCTCGGCAGCTGCTGGAATCTCCTTATTATTTACCATACCCAGGCTAATTCGTGCCATTCAAGGTGGTGATGATGCTCCAAATCTTTTAGATACTGCTGAAAATGCTGCCATTAATATTGGAGGTAAAGCAGGAGATTGTGCTATAATTACGATAGATTTTGTCATTGGGTATATTTAATATTACATTATTACCCAAGTTGTTAGTGTTTTTAATATGTTTATAGGGACATGCTTTATAAGTGGCTAATTTTTTTTTGGTGAGCGGAATTGAATTTGATACACAGGACTTTGTAAATGGCTTTTAAAATGACTAAGCTTTTGAATCAGCAATCTACAGGTATCATTGTTCTTGTGGCATTATTTTTCTGGGACAACAAGAAGGAGGAGGAACAACTTGCACAAATATCCAGAGATGAAACTTTATCAAGGTTGCCTCTGCGTCTCTCCACAAATCGCATTGTTGAACTTGTGCAGCTGCGAGACACTGTTAGACCAGTCAGTAGCAACACTTCTTTTACTGCCCTTATTTTAACACTGTAATATCATATTTTTCTTGTCATCATAGAATTTGTCCTAATTATTGAGTTGCCTGCTGTTCAGACTATTGCTTCATTATCCATTATGAGTAGCATGAGATATTTACATATTCTCATTTTTTTGGGTTTGGATATCTGTTCTATTAATTCATAGACATGTTGGAATTTTGATACTGGTAGATAAAAAAAGTTTTGGGGCTTGGCTGCTAGCGATCTTTTGAAAGATTTGCCATAACATTAGCATTTATAAAAAATAGAAATATTTTACTGTGTATCCAGATTCTAATTAGCTGTTGTTTTCTTTTCCTTGTTAAGTTTCTGATAGGAAACCACTTCAAAATCTTAAATAATTGGGTTGGGTAGTGGGTTTTATTGGTCTTATTGGGTTTGGGTAGAACTCTCCTTAAAAAACCGGCTTGCCAAGGGAGGGTGCCCAAGCCTTTATAACCCACATGCCCACCCATTTCCTTCCAATGTGGGATCCTAACACACCATCACGCTTCCGCAACTGAAGTCCACATCGGCCTCTTTATCTCCGTCGGCCTCTTTATCCCTTGGATGACTTCGTGGATCCTCTTACCTCGGGCCTCCATGCCCTTTCTCAGGGTAGGAACCCGAGCCCAAGGTTAACCTGCCACGCAGGTGTGACCATGTAGGCGCAAGATCATGGCTCACTCTAATACTAATTTATAGGAACCTACTTCAATATTTTAAATAATCGGGTTGGGCTAGGTAGTGGGTCTTATTGGGCTTAGGTAGAACTTTCCTTGGAAAATTGGCTTACCAAGGGAGGGTACTCAAGCCCTTATAACCCACTTGTACAACCATTTCTCTTTTAATGTGGGGTTCCTAACAATTTCACCTGATTGCATCTCATTTGTAACTTTAAGATATAAGTTCCTTTTTGTACCAAACTGTATGTATCACTGTCTATAGTTAAAAAAATTTCAATCTTATGGAGACTTGGTTTAGGTTATTTTGGCAGGGAAAAAGGAAACTGTTTCCTTGGCCATACAGAAAGCGGAGAGGTTTCGAACTGAGCTCCTTAGACGAGGTGTTCTTCTAGTTCCTGTCATTTGGGGTGAAGGCAGGGAACCACAGATGGAGAAGAAAGGCTTTGGTCTTCGTTCAAAGGCAGATGCTGCTCTTCCTTCTATTGGGGTAAGAAACAGAGATTCCCCATCAGTGAAGAAAAATGTCGTCAACAGTGTTTCAAATTGCCATCATGTGTAATTGTGTATGGTTACACTTAGTGCCCCCCAAAAAATTCCTTGGTCAAAGTGAAAACTCTGCCAAACACCATTAGGAGACTTTAATATTAATATATATATATGTATTTTTTTTTTCATTTATTATATATTTCTACGGTGTTATGAGATTTACGTCCCTGAAGTTTGCTCTGTTTGTCTTTTTGATGCTCCTGAAATTTGGTGTCTAGGTATACGACTTATTGGATTGGATAATGTAACAAGTAGGGTAATTATCTAGTGATGAATTTGACATGGCGGTTAGAATTCTGTGATGCATTTTTCTAATGTGCATTTGCCTTTCTTGACTCTGTATGATATGCAATACTGCAGGAAGATTTTGAGAAACGAGCTCAGTCAATAACCGCAAAATCAAAATTGAAAGCTGAAATTCGATTTAGAGCAGAGGTTGTATCACCTGCTGAATGGGAAAGGTTTGATGCTACTCTTTGTTGTTCACCACTTGTTTCCTATCTGGTTGGAAAATGTTGTTTTATGGTGCATCTGTATGAAGTACATATATCCGTTATCCTTTTGTTAGCTTTCCTTTACCTTTAAGAGGATGAATTTGAAATATAGTTATCAATTATCCAATTATAATTGATGAACTCAAAATTTTTAATGGACTTAGCAACTTTTCTTCTTTGTTTGAATTTTGATATCCCTTGATCAAAGATTCTCTGTACTGATTTAGGTGGATCAGAGATCAACAGAAGTCTGAAGGAGTTACACCTGGTGAGGATGTCTACATAATCCTGCGCCTAGATGGTCGAGTTCGGATATCTGGAAAAGTGAGTGGATGTGGACTGACCTTGTGCTACTTCTTTAATTGAAATAGAACGGGTTATTTATAATCGCCTGCTTGGTAGGGAGATTTGGTAAATTACTACCACTTACACTAACCTGTATACCCTGAAAAGTTTTTAAATTGTTGAGAACATAGACCACTTTCCTTTTTTAATCTACAAACTGCATTTCAAATGACATAGATCATTAAGAATCTGTTGTGTGACAAGCTCTAAATTTTTTATAAGAGATTCTTGTGATCATTGTGATGAGGTTGTATGCATTTTGTAAATAATCTTATATTAAACTGTTGTCACTAATAAACTCTGATATATTTGAAGGGCATGCCTGACTGGCAACAGATTGTGAAAGAGCTACCACCCATGGAAGCATTGCTAAGCAAACTAGAAAGATAAAGAGATTTCTGCTTGCTAACTCTGACAGAGAAAATTGAACAAAAATCAGAACTATTCTCTTTATGTATTTATAGTTGTTAGTTATAGTTTATCTCTGTATCATATCATTTTATTCCTGCCTAATGGGGTCTTCTCTTTTGTACAAGTAATGTAATGAGATAGATTGATCTCTTGGAACCCCTTTATAAATCATATATAAGGTTGAATTTTTTAATAGAAAATAAATGAATTTTGGCTATGTTTGAGTTTATAATGAATGTTTGTTATTTCATGTTTTTGAGTTAGAGTGCATGGTAAACGTTTGTTTTTTATTTATTTATTCTCTATCTTGACTTTAAGTTTATGATGTCCCAGACCGCCACGTTGTCTCTTTTTTGGCCTATCTCTGATTCTCTCTGTCCTTGAAGACTATGCTAAACTTTTGCTGTTTTGGGAATTTAACTCAGTTCTCTTTACATGAGGATGAGATATTATATTGGTAGTCGGGTTAAATTGATGGATCCAACCTAAAAAGAAGTGAGCTTTGAAGGAGGCAAGATGGGGAAAGGGATTGGATCTTGAGAGAGGCCGTTGCTTCTTAAGTTAAACGCATCTTTTTATTAAGCGTGAGTTTGGTTTGGAGTTTGGATAACCTCGTTTCATACAACATGATATGACCATGAGGTTCATATTTTACATTTAAAAAAGGAAATGGTGCTTCCAGAACCAGTTGAACTTTAACATTTGCAGTAATTGCACATTAAATATTATTTATTTATAGGCATGCATAGTATAGTATTATGACTATGAGAATCCGGGTCATGTATATCACTTTCTTATTAGTAGGTTTTGAAGAGGTCAGAATCAGGTGATATTCAAGAATCCAGCTTTCTTTTACAGCTATAAGAGCGCGTTTGAACTGGTATAAGTATTAGAGTCATTAAACTAATCACATTTATCAAAGAAATTACTTCTCAATTCATTTAACAATTTATTCTTTGTGTTAGGTATATCTGAATTTCCTCTAAATCTGATTATTTGGTTATTAATAATATAATCTCGATTAGGACAGCCCAACTGTTGAAGGTTGTTGAGCAAGACCAAGAACAAGCACCCATCCTCCATTAGTCAACTCAATATCTTCTCTAAATTTATGCCTCCTTGTCAATTTAATTACACAACTGCCATCACGAAACTTCAAAGATTCCAATTTGAAGACATGATTTTAACCAAAAATATTTATTATCTCAGAGTTAAACTCATTACAAGTTTGATAATGATTCGGTTTATACAGCATTTTTGGATTCATGATATGGGAATATTTATCTAACCTTCTGAAATGTCAACTCCAAAATTGCCCATCCAATATAACCAAGAAATATTAAATGTCTTTAAACCATGCACACATGATACAGGCATCTTCTTCTTCTTCTCCTTGGATGGTAATTTGCTAAATAAAAATGAAAGAAATGAAATGGTATATGTGGTAAATATATGGAAAAACAATGTCATTATCTTAAGTGAGAATTAATTTAAAAATAATAGCCGGCTCGCTCTCTCGTCCCAAGTATCATTCATAAATACAAATGCAATATACAAAGAAAGTTGGAAGGGCCAAAACACAACACAACACAACAATGGAAAGAGCCTCTGGTTTGGTTTTGATGGTTTGCCTAGTCCTTGTTGGTCTGACAATGTCGTGGAGGAGCGTGGATGCAAGTGGTGAGCAGGAGTTGAGTTGGTTGGGCACCAAAGGACGTTGCCAAGGATCCATAGCAGAGTGCATGGCTAAGGATGAATTTGAAATGGATACTGAGATCAACCGCCGTGTATTGGCCACAACACAGTACATAAGCTATGGAGCGCTGCAGCGAGACACTGTGCCTTGTTCTCAGAGGGGTGCTTCCTACTACAACTGCCAATCTGGTGCGGAGGCTAACCCCTACGATCGTGGCTGCAGCGAAATTACGCGTTGCCGTAGTTAAGTTGCTTGTTTCTCAGTCTCATATTTGCTTTTCATTTGTAAAATAGAATTTGTATAATAATTAAGAGGATTTGGTAACTCCTGGATGGAAGAAATATGTATTCACATATTATATTGTATCGTCTCTCTCCATATATAATTGTCATGCCCAAATGACTGTTTTTATTATTTGTTCAGATTTTCGTTTCTTTTTTCTACGGTTGAGCCTATTACCTGTCTTTTAATTGATTTCCGTTTCAGAAACATGATTAAAATGATCCAATAGTTCTGCTTTCTGCAAAACATAAATTCCATTTCTCTTCTTTTGACGTTTATAAAAAACCTCCACCTTCCAAGTGACATACAAAGCATGATAAAATTGACAGGAAGACAACCCATCTGTGTGTGCAGAGTCGACCACAATCTGAAGTATAGGATAGATCTGTCTTTGAAAGGGCTTCCCGCTCGTTGCAGAGCACAAAACATGAACTAAATCATAATTCAGCACAATGATCAATAGGCAATCATGTTTCTGCTTCTTATGAATTATGATTAAAATGACTACCGGAATAGGTATTTAAAAGTATAGATTCGGTTCAAACCTTTGAGTTCGGTATCTATGGCTAAACTGATTAAAGTCACACCCTAAGTATCATTTCCATGAACAAATATGTACAAAAAAGTTACAGAAAAATCAAATTATGTATCAATGTAAATGGATGATATGTCATAGCTGTTTACATGACAGCAATTAATGGCAATACATTGGAAATAGTTACTTAGTTGTCAGTGCAAATAAAAAACCAGGAAACATCAAATATGAAAACAACTGGGGCCCTCATAACTCGCAGTATTACTAGGATTTGTCAACCAGAATGGAAAAGAAAATTGGCACGGAGTTCGATCCATCTCCATAGCAAAATTACACACTTTTACTAATTCTATGCAGAGCTTTCCTCTTGATTCCCGTCACCCGGCTTTGGCTTGGATGGGGCCAATGGTGATGGTGAACCCTCTACTCCCATCTCAGCTCTTAGATCGTTGATGCTCTGCTCCAACTCATTTATGCGGCATCCCATTTCATCAAGTGCATCGAAGTCAAGGAAGCAATTAATCTTCCAAATTTAAAATCATACTTAAGAAGAATATACATATCAACTAAACAGATAACAGAACAGCAACTAAAATGAAATTCCAAATTGGGACCCAATGATCTCTTCCGTATACGATAAAACCAAGAACACAGAGAAGTTTTCAACCTCATCCCTATCATAAATTACAACTCTTTAGTTCAAGTGCATCCTCTCTAGAGTCTGGACCATAGCATGCAACAACTGTCGTTTACACTAAACTTATCTTGACTATCTGTTTGCATACTTTTCAAAATTCAAAATGTATATTGGGCAAAAATAAAAAATGTGAAAACTCTGCTAAATATTGTTGATAGCTCATTCTGAATACTCAATAATTTTGAAGAAACAAATTAATTACAACACACAGCAATCTAATATGAACAGAAAGAGTGAATTTTATTTTATGTTCCTATCCCAGAGAAGCTATTACCATCGAAATTCAATATAAGAGAAAAGGATATTCTTTGTAACAATGGAATCAGACATTGTCTGAAACCTGGATTGCATCTGCTGAAGAAGATTTTGCACCTGAAAAGAAAAAAATAGAGCAATCAAGTCAATTACCGAAAGCCCCACTAGACAATCCCACTGAAGTAACAAGATTCCAGAGCCTCGCACTAGCTCAGTCATTTATAGCAAATAAAAGACAATCAATCATAACTCTTTAAGTGAACCATAGCACAATATGTGAAGCCAAAAGTTATTGCAATATTAAGACTTGAAATTAAATCTGAGTAAATTGGTTATAAGATTAATACCCAAATGCCTAAATTACAGATTCAACCAGAGACTTAAGTACTGAATGAATCGTTTATAAGAATTAAAGAACTCACAAAAACAGTCATGTCAGCAGTACTCTGCTTTGGATCTTCTGAATCGTGCCCGTCCTGCCAACAAACAACCACTTAGTGCATTCTAAAAGAAATTCCAACAAAAAGAGATAGGACTAGCTGCCGCTTCAAATTTAACTGCAAACTCGAACAAGATTATAAAACTGAAACTAGAAATGAACACTAAACCCAAACTTTAAAGCTCAACAAAAGTTAAATTATTTTAATCGTAAAGAATGAACTATATAAAATCGCAGTTTTGAAAATGCAGAAAAATAATCACGAGCGGACAGATTTTGTAACTGAACATTACATTCTACACGAAAACACCACCATGTGTGGAGTGAAAACAGATCCAAACAATTCGAAATTCTAAACCAAAAAGTTTCCAAACCCTAATTATCCAATGCGAATTACAACTTTAACCACAAATGAAACAAATAATAATCAAGTTGGAAGACTTATACAGTATTGAGAATTAGCAGGAATAAGGTTTACCATTGTTCACGAGTGGATCTCTGCTATGCTCTTCCGTATAGTGGATACGATGCGATGCGTTCAATTCCAGTGCCGATGATGGGGAGTAGGAAATGATCGTCTGTATTTATTATGTGAGAACCACACAGGTTCCTTCCCAGTGTAATTACCAATCTACCACTTATTTTAAAAAATTATATCTTTAATTATATTAGTCTAATTACAAATTTAGACTGGAAAATCCTCAAAGACTTGTTTTATTGAAATTAAAAATTAGTATGCCACTTATCAGTCTGTTAATATAATAGAAATTTAATGAATAATGTAAAAGCAACTAACCAAGATGGGTATTTCTGTCATTGACCATTTTCGTTTAAATTTCAAATAGCTTTAAGCATAACTGAGGGAGCGCCATTTGATTTAAATTTTAAAACTGTAGCCTTGAAAAATAAATAAATCCGAACTCTTTTCTTCCTTTTTCTTATTTTTTTTTTAATTCCCTTTTTCGGCAACTACTTAAAGAGCAATATACAGCAAATAAGAAAACCAAATGAAGTTCAGATTTGCCGTACACTAGTAACAATAATATCTTTAAAACAAAAAGGTACCAAAAATGAGGAAAGTTAGTAACATTTGTCTGTTATCCTTCAATAACTATTTTGTATAATTCGTTCAACGACGTTAAAAAAACTCGTATACAGTAGGGAGAAGAATATCAACCCTTGCAAGTTCATTTGTTCTTTCTACTTGAAGGCTTATCCTCTACGTAAGGATACTCGGGAGGAGCTGCCCATAATCCCCACATTATAATTACGTGTAGACACAGAAGAAGAAACGATGAATAAATGTTTGAAGGATAGACATTCCAGCACAATTCCACTCCAATAAACAATATCAAACTGCACAACAAAAGAATGGAACTGTGAGTAAGCGGTAGAAGTCGTTACAAATATTAATTAGGGAGCAATGTCAGCAATGTACCGAAGCAATGTAGGAAAAGATGTTTTCCACAATAGGTAAGGCAAGCTGTAGAAATACCTGCACAAGAAGACATTACAGAATCGGTGCAATTCCAGTTAAAATCAAAGAGGCTTGACCTCGAATCACAATTTTAGTATTATCTTATTCCATTATTTCCATCATTCTAACAATGACATTGGCATGCACATTCAAGCAATCCATGGAACTTAACACAAAAAATACAAAAAAAAAAAATGAAATAGAACCACTAATCTCAAGTCATTGGAACATAAATTTAATAAATAATAGCTGAACAGTGACCAACTAAAAACAATCTATAATACTACAATTTATACCACATCAGGCTTCAAATGATAGACTTCTGAATTCAGTCAGCTTTGAAGTTTTTCTGTCGAACAAAAAAATAAAGAAAAAGAAAAGCTACCATACCACGAGTAAAACTGATAATGCAATGAGCGAGCGCACACTATGCCAATAAAGTTCCCAACAAACATAGTTGTTACAATATCTGAAATCATATCCCCAAAAAGAAAAAGGAGAACATAAGTCAAAGAAAAAGATACTCTCAAGAAACTGATTAATTCATTTTGGATGACAGTACTTACATTCTTTCTTCAGGATCCTACATGATGAACTGCTAGAACTTGAAAGAGCAAATTTCAGCTTTAGAGCGACATATTTGGAGTGCAAAAAATTGAAAAGTCCTCCTTCATGCCTGCAGAGAACCAGACACAGAAAAACATTAGCAAATGATGCATCTGCTAAGTAGTTCCATCTAGATATACTTGCCCCGGTCAGCCCAACTATCCATCTATAAGCAGCGTGTCAGAAGGATAGCACCTCACAGTTTAATGGACAGAGAGCAGAATTCATCACAATTTAACATACAACAGTATCAGCTCTTCCAAATGCAAGGCAATAGTTTCCCCATTACTATTTTTATGGTTGGAAAACTTAGCATGTTGATTATCATGGGAATTGCAATTTGACACTCATCAATCATAATGGAGAACAAGAGCCCCTTTTACTTACTTGCACCATCTATAATGAGCAAAAGCTACAAGTAACACAAGATGTGCGATCAGCAAAGAAACTGCAAATCCCTTTGACACAAAAATTGGTTCTGGAAGGAACTTGAAGTTAACAGACCTGAAAAGACAAATCCAAAAGCTATATTTGATCACAACATTCAACTAGCTCAAATAAATAATAACAAGCAATAAAAAACCATCAAATCTTCCAGACCATAAATGCCAAATGAAAAGTACCAGAAGTGGATGAAAACACGCCCAAGATTGAAGGATCTTGATATATATGCAATTGGATGTGATGCTATAAAAGGAAGCCCCAAAAGAATCTGCAGAACCATCCATCAAGTATGCGGAAATGAGTGATCAAATTGAATACACGGAAGCCCAGGCCACAAAGTCAATTGCAATAGTAGCCCAACTCACCTAACCACATCGGGAAGGAAAAACAGTAAGGCCTTTTGAAGATTAAAGAATCTATTAAATAGAATTCAAAAAGGCCTAATGTAGGAAATTGTTAATGTATCCACTGATGATTAGTCTCCAAAAAAAACAAAAAGGGATAGGATATATACCTGCATGAGTGCCGCACCAGCTAAAGCTGATATCACACCACCGATACTCATAGCCTACAAAATAAGTGTTCCCAAACAAGAAATAGGGAGTTGAGTGATTCTTACAGGTGATTTAAGTACACACATCAATAAATATAGTCAATGTGAACTCTGAAGTTAATGTACCTTTAACAAGAGGAGTAATAGAGGTGGAGCATAGAGGAGCACATTCATCTTTATTGAGACAGCTACGCTGTACAAATACAGAGAGAAATTACACCAAATTCACGTAATATATTAATCATGCAATATGAATGGAACACTACCTGAAAACAATCAAGCCCAAATTCCACCTCTGATAAAGAAGTAAGGCTATCGCAGCATGGAGGAGTGTCATGGCAAAACAGTCGTTAAAAAGACGAAGCACAAAGATTGAGTGTACTCTTTTGGAAAGACAAAGCAAGCTAAGTGCCCACCACGGTAGCTGCAATACATGTTACGTAAAACTAAAGCTAATCTATCCATGGTAAGATGTGAAGAAAAAGTAGAAAATGGTTCAAAGAGATGAAAAGAAAACAGTTGATATATGTTTTTTCAGCCAAGAAATTCTTCCAAGACAAAAAAATTTAAAACTTAAAGGAGTAGCATTTCAAAGAAAACCTGGTTTGAAGGGCCTTAAATTTCTTAACTGAGGGCAGAGTGGAAACTCTAAGAAACCAGAGAACTGCACAGGACAAGCCTCACAATGAAACACCCCTAATAGGGAAATCATAACATGGCAAGCCAGTGATAATACCCTGAAAACAGACAATGATGTGAGCTATAACTAAAATAGCTCATTTCACTCTTCACAATAGCTCATATAAGCCACTAATTATATTACCAACATTGTAAAAGCAAGGTAACATCAATTTCCACTATTGCCTCCACAAGATCTTAGCAGTTAGGCCCCTATATCTATTCTGCTGCTCACGAAATTCATTCTCTGGTTTGCTGGTGAATAAAATGTAACATTGGCCCTTTTTCATGCAGACTTCATTCATTAACTAACATATATGCACTTAATACATATCACCGCTGCATACACATCAATGGCATGCAGAATTCTATTAAGGCAAATTAACTAGCACATCATATTTTCAAATGCAAGTAAGTTAACATACCACATTGGTCTTCACGTATATGAATAAGATAATCGCCAGATTTATAATATATAAAACGCCAAAAAGAATCTGCAACCGCAACCAAAAAGAAAAGTTATGTAAGCTTATAAGAGAGCACAACTTACAATTTCCAACATGGAAACATTAGAAAGCCAAATTAATATTAGAGGCAAAGGAAACAAGTTTTGAACTCGAAATATACCCAATCAAGTATAGTTTCTACGGATTTGACAGTAACTTTCCTCTAAGACACTGATAATACTGGTCGTGGAAGATCAGAATTGTACTTGGGCCATAGATAAATTAGTATTTTCGACAATTAAAATGCGAGGAAGAATAGGATTACCTGAGCTGAACAGACCTCCCCTCCAGTAGTATACTGAATAGCAGAATAAACATATAGAAAGCCAGCTGGATATACCAGAGGCCCTGTGTCCCCTTTCAAATTTTTGTAATCCCTTTCTCCTCCAAGAAACCCACTTACCTAATTACAGTAAACCATATCAAAAGACTTGGCCAAACTAAGAATTGGTGTGATTTTTTGAACTCAACTCGGAAAAAAAATTAATAATAATAATGTTGTAAAACCTGTGCCATGTAAGCGTCCCAGTCGATCTTGGTATCTGAAATTATTCAGAAAAACAATTACAAGAAGATACAATATCACAGAAAAGAGGAAGAGTTAGAGAAGAAATTGATCTTACATGGAACATATTTGACAATAAGAGCGACGAGAAGTGCATCCGCGAAAATTAAACCAAAAGCGAACGCGATTTTTGAATTTCTGAAAATTTTGTGAGACGAAACATCAAGTTTAACCCGAGTCGTTGATCCGCCCGCCATGCTCTTTGTTGATTTTGATTTCTATCTAGCTATGGTAAAAGTGTTTCTTGAATCGTCATTGAAACGGTGAGTTTAATATTTGAATAATTGCTGAGAATCGAAGATAGGTCACCCGTACGGATGGGCATGGCCGGTACCCTTATACCGGGCCCAGCCCGAGATTCTAAGAGAATTTACTGAGTCTGACCCGTATTTAGAATGGGTATGTAAAGTAATATTCAGATCCGGTCTGTAAGAGATATATGTACTCTCATACCCGGTCCGGCCCATCTCAAGTTCTAGGATTTTGATTATAATTGATTACTTAAGTTATTGATTAATTGATGAATTGATCAATTAAGTTATTGATTAGAATTGATTAATTTATTAATTGATAATTGATCAATTGATCTATTAAGTTATTGATTATAATTGATTAGAATTGATTAATTGAT
>WYDK02000059.1:6212931-6224717 GCA_009867345.2 Toxicodendron radicans
AGACTTATGGGATTGGATGAGAATATGAAATTTGAATCCGATCACATCCCTATCATCAAGGGATAATATTTATCATAGCAGCTAGCTGTGATTTCGTTGAACACCTTTTGTTGCGGCGACCAGAGTTTGACGACCTGCTGCGATGATTGACAGTTTTACTCAGCGGGCTGATTTGAGCGAGCTCCCTGGATCAAGAAGGACCGGCTCGCCACCTTCCCCAGATCTCACTCTCCGACTGTCAGCTTTAGGCGGGCTATTCTTAAAAATCCCGCACAACAACAGTGAGTGATAACTCTTTTGTTATGACCCTATTTAGGCTACATTCATTTCATGTTAATGTTGTTGATGTAGGTTAGAACAACAAAGACTGTGTAGTCTTACTCTTATCTAATAAATCAAAGACTTAGAGTGGTTAATCCATTGACTATGCTATTTTAATTATTGAACAAAGCAAGTCCATGTCAATCTTCGTTGGATTTTATCTTTTATTTAAATATATTATTATAGTCGCATATCTTAATACCATGTGTTTGTTGACACAAGAATATAAAATCTACTTAGATTTATTACCATATATTTCTTTATATAGTTTTCCATATTTGAAAAATCCAAAAATAAGTTTAACATATCCTTAAATTTAAAATTTTAAAGTGGGAGGAAATTTAATTTCAAATAATTTATAGGGGAGAAAGTAAAAACCCCCCGAAATTGACCGCCAATAAAGAAGTAAATCCATGTCTAAATATCATATAAATAAATATCACCATCGTATTGAGCAGGCGCAAATGCAATTACAATCTGTTCTGTTCCTACTTTACTTTCTACCGCCTCATAAACATAACCTCTCTCTTATTCTCTTTATTTCTTTATTGATATTTTTTTTTAATATATAATATAAAACCTTGATAACTGATCTCCCGCAATCATATTCATATACTACTTACCCTCTTTCTGTCGATTCTCTCTCAACAAACAAACCCTCCTTCTTATTGGATCAGAGAGAAAGAAACCCACCCACCCACCCGCAAACAACATGGTCGAAACAAGACGTAGTTCTTCTTCTTCCAAACGCGCCCTTCCTTCTTCTCAAACCGCTTCACCTCCTTCTAACAAGCGATCCAAGGTACAATTTTGTTTATTATTATTTTTTAAAGAAAAGATTTATATCTGCGTCTGATTTGGGTTTTGTTTGGATTGAATTTTGCCGAAACCCTAGGCGAGCGAGGCGTCCTCTTCGACGAATGATGTATCTGCAGGGCCGCTGCCGCCGACTGAATCCACAAAGTCTGGTTCTGAATCTCGAGACCCCGAGCTCCGATCCTCTGATCTACAGAACGCTGATGTTGCCAAGACCGTTGACGCCGACAAATCGGATGATGTTGACATGGAAGCTGATGCCTTGGTGTCTCCGCCGACTCCAGGTGCGATCTTGTTGCTCTTGCATGCTTTTTAAATCTTGATTTTTTCGCAAAGACTGGGTTTTTCTAGAGCTTTTTCTTGGCGATTAAGTCGGTAATTTTTTTTTTTAATTTATCTTTGCGGGGGTTTTAGGTGAAACCGTGGTGGACGAGGAGAAATCCAAGGCTGTCGGCGTAGTCTTTAATAATGGGCGTGTGAAGAAGCGCCCAACAAAATTAGCGAAAGTTAGTTCCAAAATCCCTTGGGCGAGACTTATTTCACAGTATTCGCAGGTGCGTTTCTTTGTTTTCTTGATCTATGGTATGTTTGGTCATTTGTGTAAAGATTAAAAACAAGACTAAAGGTATTTGTAAACATGTTCAACATATTAATTCGTCTTTTTTTAGTCTGAAAAAAACCATTGTTACTCTTGTCAATTCAACTGGAAATGGAAGGTTCTTTGACTGGAAATTTTTTATTTTGGCTCTGCATATGGTGGGTTTGTTGGTAATTGCAAACAAGTGAGGGATAGTGTTTCAGTGGCAACTTGGCCAGCCTTCATGTTCTTAATGAAAAAGAAGGCCAGTAAAGTTTTGTTATTTGTCAGAAAAGTAGCTGAAATGATTGTTTCTTTAGGACTTTTAAAGTGTTCTTTAGTGAGGCCTCCTGTGTTTGGATCAGGTTTCAATTACCATAATTGGTAAAATTCTTTTTAAACACTTTAGGTGCCATTTAGTGAGTTCGTGACCTGTCTATTTCTTCTATCTTGTTTCATTGTTAATGTTTGCATGACAATTTTTAAGGAGTATATTGAATATTTGTAAGTTGTTTTTGGTAATGTTTTGTTGACCTCATAATCTTTATGGTTGTGTTGAGGTTGTTGATATGCATTTGCAACAGTTATTTGTTTAGATATTTTTGAGGAGATCTTTTATACCTGTTTACTGAGTCTTGTGCTTATTATGGAAGTCCATTTTCCTCTGTAGATTTTCAATCATTGTTATGTCAAGGAAATGAATATTATAGTTTAACTGGCAAATCTTTTCTCGGAAAATTTTCTTTGTATAAAGGATTGTTTTCCTTTGTATGTTTTCTATCTGAAGGTGGAAATTGCTTTGTCATGTCAATGAGTGAGGATTGCTGATATTTAAACAAATCCATATGTTATCTGTTTTCTTTATCAATAACATATTGTTTCTGATGCTTTGAAGTATTGCATTCATTGCAGAATTGTCACGTGAACATGTTTGGTGCTGTTTTTACCGTTGGTCAGAACCGTCAATGTGATTTATATCTTAAAGATCCATCTGTTAGTAAAAGCTTGTGTAGACTGAAGCGCGTAGAGGTAAGAACACTTTGCCGTCACAATTGCATTTTGGAGACATTGCCATTTGAGTGGATGCCAATGGGCAAATGAATTCTCATGATTTATTTCAGTTTATGTTTTATGATGGCAATAATTTTTTTTGCTCTTTTTGGCATTGATGATACTTAGAATGGAGGTGCCATACTAGAAATTACAGGAGGCAAAGGTTATGTTGAAGTGAATGGCAATATTCACCATAAAGATTCTACTGTAAATTTAAGAGGAGGTGATGAAGTGGTTTTTAGCGTTTCCGGAAAACATTCTTATGTATCCTTTAAAATATTTCCATCAGCCTTTTTAGGAGTTATATTATTCCTTATTTCCCTTTTAGTTCCTAATTTTTTATTTTGTCCACAAAAGTGAAACCGTTCATGGTTGTTGCTTTTGCAACTTTGACTTGCTTTTGACAATCATTACCCTAGATGGATATTCAATAAATTCCTTAACTAGGCGATAGATATTTCAGCAGCTTAACGATGAAAATTTAGCTGCACCTGGCATACCTTCTTCGCTGAGCATTTTGGAGGCACAAAGTGCTCCACTGAATTCAATGCATATAGAGGCAAGATCAGGAGACCCCTCAGCTGTTGCAGGAGCATCAATATTAGCGTCTTTGTCAAGTCTCAGGAAAGATTTGTCCCTTCTTCCACCACCTGCTAAAAATGGTGAGGACGTTCAAAATTCTGAGATATCTTCCCTACCTTCGGGCTGTGATGGATTAAAAGACCGTATTCCAGATGTTGAGTTGAAAGATACCACAAGTAATAATGATCTGGTTGGTGTTTCTTCAAGGGGGAAGACTGTTAACCCAGCATCTGATGCTGCTAATGAAAATCCAAACCTTGATAGCATTGGACTTGATTCTTGTGTAGATGCTGAAATTGGAAAGATGCCTGAGCCAACTTGTGAAATTAGGCCACTCCTGCAGATGCTTGCTGGATCCACATCTTCTGACTTTGATATTAGTGGCAGTATATCCAAAATACTTGATGATCAAAGAGAACTTGGAGAACTCTTCAAGGAATCTGGACGTTCAATGGTTCTGATCTCTTCAAGACGGCAAGCATTTAAAGATAGTTTACAGGAAGGAATTCTGAGTCCTGATAATATAGATGTGCCGTTCGAGAATTTCCCGTATTATTTAAGGTGCAAACCTACGTTTCCTTTCTTTTTTTTTTAAATAAGTTCTGTACTTCTTCAGTATGTTTTGTCTTGATATTTTATCATACTTCTATATGCATAGATGCATGCACTATATTATTTTTGCATATTCTCTTTTGTTTTCCTTCTTGGATCCTGATATCGATTTGATGATCTGCTTTCTACAGTGATACAACGAAGAATGTTCTGATAGCATCCACATACATTCATTTGAAGTGTCATAAATTTGCAAAGTATGCAACAGATCTTCCTACCATGTGTCCTCGTATATTGTTATCTGGTCCTGCAGGTAGCTACAAGTTTTTGTCAGTGTTATTCAAAATTTTTGCTATTTTTTTGTCTCTTCTCGTGTTTTGGATCCTGATGATACATTATTGTAAACTTCTTGTAGGTTCGGAAATATATCAGGAGACTTTAGCAAAGGCACTTGCCAAGCACTTTGGTGCTAGGTTGCTTATTGTTGATTCTCTTCTCCTGCCTGGTGTAAGTTTCTCTGACTTTATTGTTCAGTTTGCTTCCTTAAGTAGAATTTATTTTCAGTTTTTAAAGAAAATATTTTTGTTTTCTGTTGGTTCATGTAATTTGTTAACCTGTCTTTCTCTTCTGTTCATATATTTGATATGGACGGGAATGATAAGTTGCTGATAATTGAGAGCCATTCATAAATAAAAATTTCATTAAAGAGAGTCTACTTTGATATTTACAAATATATGTCATGTTATTAAAATTTATTTTGTGAATAAGGTTTTCAAACTGAAGATTTGATTCTTGTGTCAGCTGGGAGTTATGCCTAACTTGGGTCTCTTTAATGTAATAGTAATAGTTATTTCTACTGTTAATTCACCAAAAAATTCTTTTTTTTTTCATCTTTTCTTCAGGGAGCAACAGCAAAAGAAGCTGATTATGTGAAGGAAAGTTCAAGGCCTGAAAGAGCATCTGTATTTGCTAAAAGAGCTGCTCTTGTACAGCACAAGAAACCAACTTCTAGTGTGGAGGCGGATATTACAGGTGGGTCTGCAGTAGGCTCACAGGCACTGCCAAAGCCAGAGGCATCGACTGCATCATCCAAAAATTACACTTTCAAAAAAGGCATGTTGTTTCTTTACATTATTCTTTTTTTTTTTTGTTTTTCAAAGATACTTGATTTAGCTTTAGCAGTTTTGGGGCCAGTACTGATTTGTTAATGTGTCAATGCCTCTATTTCTTTACACATTTCAATTGTTAGCTGGATTGAAGATTATAAATTTTCTTTCCAGGTGATAGAGTAAGGTTTGTGGGTAATCTACCTTCTGGAACTTCTCCAATGCAACCTAATTCAAGGTACATTATCTTGTAGTGTGCAGGCTTTTTTGATCTTTTTTAGTTGTGCTGCATTGTATTTTTGCATCATCTACTGGTTATTATTTGCCCTGTCATCTCTTTACCATAAAGAGACTCAAAAGTCTGCTCTTATGCATATATGTCTTTATTCTGTATCTTTACTGAAGACAAAAGATTTGTATGGATCTTTGGTTCTTCTGTGAAGGTGTTGTCCTTATGTTTTTTTGAATATTATAAACAACATGATCAAAGGTTGGTTGGCAATTTTGTGATTATATGTTAGGATCCCATATTGGAAGAGAAATGAGTGGGCATGTAGGTTATAAAGGCTTGGGCACCCTTTTTTGGCAAGCCGGTTTTCGAAGGAGAGTTCTACCCAAGCCCAATAAGACCCACTATCCAACCCAATTGTGTGAAATATTAAAGTGGGTTCCTATCAAATGGTATCAGAGTCATGATCCTGCGCCTATGTGGCCATGTCTGTGTGGCAGGCTGACCTTGGGCCCGGATTGTTACCCTGAGAACGGGTATGGAGGCCCGAGGTAAGGGGATCCACGAAATCACCTAAGGGGTAAAGAGGCCGATTTGGACGTCGGTTGTGAAAGCGTGGTGGTGTGTTAGGATCCCACATTGGAAGGGAAATGAGTGGGCATGTGGGTTATAAAGGCTTGGGCACCCTCTCTTGGCAAGCCGGTTTTCCAAGGTGAGTTCTACCCAAGCCCAATAAAACCCATTGTCCAGCCCAATTATTTGAGATATTGAAGTGGGTTGCTATCATTAGATATCCTTATTCTTTTAATTTGGTGAAAAGTTGCGTTGCTTTTAATTTTTCCTGTATTTGGTTCTAACTTTCCCATCTACTTTATGCAGGGGACCAACTGTTGGGCTTAAAGGAAGAGTAGTCCTTCCTTTTGAAGAAAACGATTCTTCAAAAATTGGTGTTAGATTTGATAAAACGGTCATAGAAGGCAATAATCTAGGTGGTTATTGTGAAGATCTTCATGGTTTCTTTTGCCCAGGTTTTTCCTCCATTAATAAAGTACCCCTTATTAAGTCAGCACTTTTTGTGGCGATGTACTTCTCTCTGTGGAATTTGTTGTGGTTATCTTCGCTTCTAATATTTCTTCTTTCATTTTACACCACAGCTGGTTCACTTCGCTTAGATCCATCTGTAGGTGATGATGTTGACAAGCTTGCTATTAATGAACTCTTTGAGGTACTTGCTACTCCTTCATTGGTTTGATATTTATTTCCACTGTATTGCTATTTTCAAGTATTAAGCTCTTGAATGGCTTGTCTTTAGGTTGCATTGAATGAAAGCAAAAGCTGTCCCTTAATATTGTTTGTTAAAGACATGGAGAAGTCTATGGTGGGGAATGGTGATGCATATAGTGTCTTAAAGAGTAAACTTGAAAATTTACCCAGCAATGTTGTTGTGATTGGATCCCATACCCAAATGGACAATCGCAAGGAGAAGGTAATAAGTACTCTTTATATTGTTCTGTTAGTTTTCTAGTCATAATTTTATATACTGTCATGACATCTGTCTGTGATTTAATGAACCATTGCTAACCATTTGGCTTTTGTCAATCTCTTGTTCTTCAGTCTCATCCTGGTGGCCTCTTATTTACGAAGTTTGGAAGCAATCAAACAGCTTTGCTTGATCTTGCTTTTCCGGTATGCAAAGTGCCGACATTATGTTTCTTTTTCTTCCATTTCTTCCAGTTTTAGGCTCTGGATAACTATTTATTCATGTTCATACTTGTGCATGGCAAATTGTGTCGTTTATTGTATGCTTGGACTTAGAAAGTCTAGCAGATTACTGACTTTGTGGTTTTGAATGCTAGGAAGGTTAAAACTGCTTAAATTTGCAATTTGTTTTGATGTTATTTTACTGCAATTTTAGTGGTTTTAAAACATGTTCATGCATATTTTTACTTTTACGGTGTTAGTATGGATAAGAATTCTGGTGTGGGATGTGGAACTGTTTGGTGCACTGCATTGGTGTCTCTTACTATTTACCATGCTTACTCCACTATACATTTTCTTTAGTTTCTAGGTTGGGGCAATTAGTAATCTGTAAGGACATATAATAGTATTATGACTATTTATCATGCAGAGTAATCTTGCTTTTGGAAACTATGTTCTTGCGATGTTTCTTTTTTCTCTTTCCCTCACTGAATCTCTCACACTGCATTGCCCACTTGCAAAGAATGATGTTTGCAGAGCGGGGACTAGTACTCCTTTTGGGTGTCTAATTGTTTCCTATGGATGACGTCATGGTTTTAAAAAGTGGTAGGATTGTGCATATTTTGAAAGGGTAGACCACTGGTTCTCCCTTTCCCTGTTATTGATAGTAATAGTTCAGTTTCTTATCTAAAAATAAAACAAAAAAGTTGTTGGGTTGATGATTTTATTTTCTGTTAGGATTGTTTTGATAATGGAATTGTAGACTGGTTTGGCGCAGTTTTTTTTTTTGGGGTTTCTATATGAGTTCTAGTGAAAATCAACAAGTTTATATGTTCCCGGTATATTGGCATCTAGAAAGGCCAGATTCCAAGCTAAATAGAAACTAGAATTGATAATGTTCGGTTTCCTATCATATTGTGAGGTTGGATGAGCTTGTAGCCTTTTCTGTTTTGGATCTATAAGTACAAGGACCCAGTTCCTATAATTCAATCCTGGTTTGTGATTTGCTTTCTGTGCTTTTCCTGCTGGAATTTGTTAAAACTGATCTAAGTGTCATAATTACAGGTTTATCCCTTATTCAAGTTTCATTTTGTGTCCAGTTAATTGTCTTCTGATTTATTGATAACCCACACTGTATTGTGTCATATAAACATCTGGGGTTTGTTAATCTTTTTAGCTATACTTAGTTGATTTCATCTTTTTTTATAGGGGGCACTGGGACTCATTATTAGGGTAGATCAAGGCTCTGATTATTTATGTGAAATTGATTGTAGTTTTAATTCCTTAAAGAAACTAAAATGATATATATGCATTGCTTCTCATCCAGGATAACTTTAGTAGACTGCATGATAGAAGCAAAGAGACACCCAAAGCAGCGAAGCAAGTTTCTCGACTTCTTCCAAACAAAGTGATTATTCAACTGCCTCAGGTATTGATTTTACAATCTGTTTGTGGTAGTGCAGTATGATTATATGAATTTCTCATTTAATATTTCTGAGTATACTGCCAGGATGAAGCTTTACTTTTGGATTGGAAGCAGCAGTTGGAGCGTGATATTGAAACTTTAAAAGTGCAGTCAAACATTGTTAGCATACGCTCAGTGAGTATTACCTGATGATGTTGTTTGGTTGGATTCATATCTATTCTGCCCCTGTCAAGACAATGTGTGAATTTCATTGAATGTTTGCTACAAATGAGAAATAGATCTCAGTATTTTAACATATGAATAAGATGAGTTTAACTAGAGCCACTTAGGTCTCAGTCCTATGCAAACATGATAACTGATGGTTTGTTTTGGTAGAATTATAATGTGTGAAAACTCTCTCTCCATGAGATCCCATGTATGTATGCTCATGTTTCTACAATCACATGGAAACAAATAAATATCTCCAGTAATTAGTTTATTGTATACTGATGTGGGCTTATTAAGATGTGTATCTTGTATTCTTGCAATTAATTAATTTTCTTTCTAGGTTTGGAGATTAATTGTTTCGTTTATTATATCTGGATAGCTATATGCATTTAGTTGTTTAGAGAATTAGTCTGATAAACATTGTCAGAGAGCCATTGGGCTCTTACTTATTAGTTTAAGCTTTTGGATCAAGCCTTTAATTAACATGGTATTAAAGTATTTATCCTTAATTCGGATACATGTGTATTAGAGACTTTAATACTACTGTTGGGACTTTGAGTCTGTTTGGCAAAACATATGAAAATTAGCTTATAAGCAACTAGTGCTTATAAGCTAATTTGAGCTTATAAGCATTTGAAATTTAAACAGTTAAATGTTTGGTTAATATGTGACTTATAAGTTTATTTTATTATTAAAATAACTAAAAAGGACGTTAGTAGAGTGCTTATAAGCCAAAAAAAAAAGTATCTCCTTCGCACCTTATTTTTTTTGGGGGGTCAAAACTGATTTTAGAGCTTATAAGCTGGTCAAGACAAACACCCCCTTTTTCCCATTAGCTTAAGCTTTTGGTTCAGGTGGTTACTTACGAATATTACTGTAATTCAGGATTCATGTTTGTTTTTGTTATTTAATAATGATTTTCTGCTTTCAGGTACTTGCCCGAAATGGCTTGGATTGCCCTGATCTTGAAACTCTCTGCATTAAAGATCAAAGCCTTACAACTGAAAGTTGGTATTTTTAAACTCATTATTGAAGTCATAAAGCTTTATGTGGTAGTTCAACATTATTCATTATACTTTGGTATTGTAACAGGTGTGGAGAAGTTAGTTGGCTGGGCTTTAAGCTACCATTTTATGCATTGCTCAGAAGCTCCGGAAAAAGATGCCAAACTTAAGATATCTACTGAAAGGTTACCGTGTTCTTCTAGTTGCTGCCAACTATAAATCTTTATCATTAAAATAATTCAAATTATTGAATTTAATGCTCCTAACTTATCTCTTATGTTAACAGTATTTACTTACTGTTCATTTTGCAGCATTAAGTATGGGCTGAACATTCTGCAGGGCATTCAAAGTGAAAGCAAGAGCTTGAAAAAGTCTCTGAAGGTAAAGTTTGATTTATATCTTTGCACTGTGACAAACTTATCCATGCTTTCTCACTCTGGCAACTGGAATATACTCTCTGAATATCTGGTTGTCTTACGTTTTAGATTTGACTTCTTTCAGGATGTTGTTACTGAGAATGAATTTGAGAAGAAACTCCTTGCTGACGTTATTCCCCCTAGTGATATTGGGGTTACTTTTGATGACATTGGTGCCTTGGAAAATGTGAAAGATACCTTGAAAGAATTGGTGATGCTTCCTCTTCAAAGGCCTGAGTTGTTTTGCAAAGGACAGCTAACAAAGGTTTAGTTGCAATATATTCTTTGTCAATTATATTTGTCATTTAATATATTCACTTACCCATGCTGCATAATTTTGAATTTCTGAATTGTGCATTATCTTATGTTTTCTTTGTTTGATATATTATTTTTCTACAGCCTTGCAAGGGAATTTTGTTGTTTGGGCCTCCTGGTACTGGGAAAACAATGCTTGCCAAGGCTGTTGCAACTGAAGCTGGTGCAAACTTTATCAACATATCCATGTCAAGCATTACCTCAAAGGTGCATATATTTATATTTATATGCGATCTGCTTTTTCTGCTTATTCTGAGTTTGAGTTTGCATGGCCTGACATCTCTGTATTAATTGCAGTGGTTTGGTGAAGGAGAGAAGTATGTTAAAGCAGTCTTCTCTTTGGCAAGTAAAATTGCTCCTAGTGTTGTTTTTGTTGATGAGGTCAGTTAAACACATTTGCTTCTTTTTGGGCTAAATCATTTATGTTCTACCTCGTTTTTTCATGTCGTCATATTATACTGTTAAGCTGTTCTTTATATTCTTTAGCTGCCAATGATATTTTATTCACTTGGGTGGTTGTTTTAGGTTGATAGCATGTTAGGAAGGCGGGAAAATCCAGGAGAGCATGAGGCTATGCGTAAAATGAAGAATGAATTCATGGTAAATTGGGATGGTCTACGTACAAAGGATAAAGAACGTGTATTGGTACTTGCTGCTACCAATAGGCCTTTTGACCTTGATGAGGCTGTAGTTAGGAGGCTTCCCAGGAGGTAAACGTCTTATGCTTGCTTTTTGTTTGATTTTTACTATCTCACAAGAAAATGACTATCATTGATGTTATTGTACTATCTTTGTGCAGATTGATGGTTAACTTGCCGGATGCCCCTAACAGAGAGAAGATATTAAGAGTTATTTTAGCCAAAGAAGAATTGGCATCAGATGTTGATTTGGAAGCAGTTGCAAGTATGACTGATGGGTACTCTGGAAGTGATCTAAAGGTTTGGTGTCCCTTTTTTTAGTTTTGTGCGAATATTCTTTATTGAAAAATGGGACTTTTTGCCTGTGCTTTGGTCTCTGATTATTAATTACTATTTTTGTTGACAGAACCTTTGTGTGACTGCTGCTCATTGCCCCATAAGAGAAATTTTGGAGAAGGAAAAGAAGGTTAGTTGGATGATTTCTTGAAATTAAACTCCGATGCAGTGTATGTTACTGGAAACGTGCTTAATAAATTCATAGTTGGCTGTAAGTATGTGGCCTTGCATGGTATGCGAATAGCTGCATAATGTTCCTACAAGTATGATAAACACCTGTTGGTTTGTCAAATTGGTTCTGATAATGTCAATTGTGTAGGATATCCCTTCAGTTAGAGAAATAGTTCCTGCAATGGTATTCAACTTAGGGTATTTGTAATTTGATATTGCTTCTTGACTGGGCTCCTATGGTGGTGCATGATGACTTGTCCTGTCTGGATCCTTAATACCTTGAAAGCTGGTTCTAGTTATATAACAAGTTCTTGTTCTTGTCCTTGCCTCTTTCTTTTA
>WYDK02000059.1:6225907-6261213 GCA_009867345.2 Toxicodendron radicans
TTTCCTAACCAAGTTTTTGTCCCAATTTTGGGTTTTTCTTGGTAAGGTTTTTAACGAGACAGTAATTATTGTAAATTGTAATTTGTTTTTAATTTTTTTTTTATCAATAATCAATTAAAAAATCTAATTTTTCTTTTATTCCTGATTACTGATTAACTTCCTTTCTTATTTTATTTTTTTATCAATAATTAAATCAATTCATTCATACCAATCAATTAATTAATCAATTCTAATCAATGAATCAATTCATCAATTGATTCAATACTAATCAATTCATCCATACTAATCAACTCTAATCAATTCATCAATTCTAATCAATTCATCAATTCTAATCAATACAAATCAATTAATCCATATTGATCAATTAATCAATTATAAATTTGTAATATATTAAAATGAGTTGTAAAAAAAAATTTTAATTAATTGACGGGCTAACCCGACCCGGCCCACATAGAAACTCGCAGAGTTAAGGTTGGCGGGCCGGGTTAGGCTGCTCTTCCAACCCGGCTCGGGCCGGCCTGGCAAGGTTGCAACCCGGGCCAACTTTTCCACCTCTACAGTCATGCTCATGCTCTTATGTGTAAAATCTTGTGAGATCTTTTTGTTTGCAAAACCAGATCCTTCGATGGGGTTATTTTTGGAATACGTACGTGCATTATGAAGTAAATATATATGTGGGATGTGGTGACTGGTTAGGTAATCAAACAGAAGACACGATTTCTTGTGTTATGGAGGTCATGAACCATTCATCTACCTTCCTCCTTCCCACAAACCCATCCGACACTCATCCTTCTTTCACCTACGCACTTATCCTCCTTAACCAACGCCTCCCCAGATTCGCTCCCCTTCTTTGGAACCATGGTACGGGTTTTCATTCTCACTCTCACTTTTTTTTTTTTATTAGTTTATTTGAGGACTTAGTTATTTGATTTTGCATAATGAAGCACAACTACGTTTGTGTGCTGATGGAGGTGCTAACCGTGTGCACGACGAATTCCCTCAATTATTTCCTCATGAAGATGCTTCTCATGTTCGAAACAGGTTTTTTCTTTGTTTTGCTCTGCCTATCTATTTCTTTAATTTTTTTTCAAACCTAAAATTTTTTGTTTGTTGTTGACTCAATTTTGAATTTTCCGTTGGGTCTGCCTATCTTCATATTTCTCGAGGATTAATACGAAGTTATTCCAACTGAAATTATCCAGTCTTTTTAAGCTTGTCTCTGAAATATGCAATGTTTTTCTGGCTTCTTTTCCGTTTCATGGTTCATGGAATAGTTTCTCTCTATGTAATTGATTTTTAGATTGTTGTGTAAACGTTGCACAGTGATCTGGTATACTAGTATAAAGAAATTTATTTTCTGGCTTTGTTAACTGGACGCCATTTAATGTAGCCAGATAATTGATGAGGGCTGATGATGAATATCGACAGCTGATGATGCGAAAAAAGCTTGAAATTGGCGCCAAACAACCTTAAAATCTTACTGGAAAACTAAATAAATAGCTAATTAAAAGATTATTTTTTCTTTTATAAATAAAACCTGGTACCTAATCTAGATCAAACATAATTAAGGAACTGTTATTACTTTTTGAGCATAATTTGCTGATACTTTCAACTGGGATATTGACTTGAATTAAATGTGTCCATACTAACAGTCATTTTACAGATTTGCTGATACTTTCAACTGGGATATTGACTTGAATTAATGTGTCCATACTAACAGACATTTTACAGAGCCTCTTCTGGAGCATGAACCCAGCAGATTACCCTGAATTTTATACGGCTTTATATGCTTCTCATCAGCTTGATTTAAGTTATCATGGACTCATGTTCCTATTTCTTGAACCGATGCTTCTTTTGTGGAGCAGATCATCTCGTAACACTAACTCTTGGATTTCTATTAGGTACAAGCCAGACGTCATTAAAGGAGACTTGGATTCAATCCGAACAGAAGTATTGGATTTTTACACTAGCTCAGTAAGCCAACCTTTTGCATGGCTTTTTAGATAATGTTTTCCTTAATAATTTTGAGTTATGATTTCTAATCATTCTCCACATCTCGGACACTTTAAATATAAATGAAAACACAAAATGATTCATACAACAAGTTAACATGTAATGTTTTGAATGTTTTATTTTAGGGGCATGAGTTTTTTACAGAGTTTTGCTTTATTGTGGTACTATGGTTTGTATATGTGGTGCTGGGGACCATTAGATGTTCATGCTTCTTTAATGCAGGGAACCAAGGTAATTGATGAGTCTCATGATCAGGACACCACAGATCTACATAAATGTGTGGCATACATTCGGGACTTCACACCAAACTTGGAGAAGTCTAATGTAAGTTACATTTAATTACTTTAGTTCCTTTTAAGTTCATATAACATTTCTTAGGTATCTGTTATATTAATCATCAATAGTATCATTTCAATTTTTCATTGTAAGTTTGGTAGGACTAGTTATTGCAAAATATTTCTGTACCTCATGCATCTTGAATGTGTTGAAAGTCATTGGTTTATGTGCTTGGATGACATTTTTATTGCTTTGTGTTCCTCGGCAGCTCTGCATTCTTGTTGCTGGTGCACTTGGTGGACGGTTTGACCATGAGGCTGGAAACATCAACGTTCTTTGTCGATTCTCAACCATGCGCATAATCCTTTTATCTGATGCTTGCCTTATCTACCTTCTTCCAAGGACTCACCGCCATGAGATCTACATCCAATCTTCTGTTGAGGGTCCACATTGTGGACTCATTCCCATTGGAATGCCGTCTGGGAGAACTTCAACGACTGGGCTGCAATGGGATCTTGGTAAGTATATTGCAAACACATCACTTCATACCTTTCTAATTTTTGCTGGGCTTAAATGGTGAGAGCTCCACTTATTGCATCTGGAATGGATACTGTTTACCACATGGGATAATATACTGGTAGCTTCTAATTTGACTAAAGGGAAGATAAAGAGGGCTTTTGGGATGGGAGAAGATGGATATTGAGTTATTTGGTGACTTGATGATGTAGCCACTACCACCCATGATCAGCTATGCATATCTTGCCCCTGTATTACAAGTCCTTTCTTGATCAACTTTTTACCAAATTTTTCTTGTGGATTTGGTATGATACTGAATTAGTGATGGTACCGATGTTTCATTCACTTGCAAATCTTTATTTTTCTTTTTCTTTGATCTGGTTTGGTCATGTCATTTGCTACTGGAGTCTGATGCATTGTAAGTTTGTACCTTACTGATATTTCTATTACAGATGATACAGAGATGAGGTTCGGTGGTTTTGTAAGTACATCAAATATTGCTAAAGGGGAGAAAATAACTGTGACATCTGACTCTGATCTTCTTTGGACTATCTCAATTAAAGAGTGAAAAATGGTTATTGCATTCAAGATGAAGCACAAAGTCTGCAAACGTACAGGTTGTCCATGATCTGAATTGCTGTGGTCTCATGCAGCTGCAAAAAACTTTTGAGATGATTTATTTGTGATTCTTCCCTATGTTTATACTAAAGTTGTAATATATTAATTTGTCAAGAGTATTGGTTTGGGTTTCTTGATCTCTGCAAAATGATATTCATCTAAGCACCAAAGATGAAGTTTATTGTTGATTGTCAACACATGTCCGTTTTTCTTTAGCTCACCAAAAGTAGTGTTGAAATAATAAGAAGTGTATTGTTAGTCAATATGGATCATCTAAATTTGCTTGATGAATGGTCTGTTTGAAGCCTGTTCTTGTAAAGATGTATATTAGGGTTTCGGAAGGGATGAGATTTTAATTCATATCATCCATTAAAGATGATAAGCATTGGGATTGTCAAGAAGTTCAGGAATGGAACAGGCCACCACCAGTAATCACCTCGGTGGTATAAGTTCTAACGTCTTTGACTATGGCTCCAGCAAGTGATTTTTACTCGCTCTTGAGAGAAAACGGACAAGTAAATAGTGGGAGTATATGTGTTAGTCTTTTATTATATATTTATTAATTAATCTTTTAATTAATTACTTATCTATATTAATTGTTTATTAATTTCTATAAATTAACAAAATAAAAATGTTTTTATTAATTAAAGTTTTTTATGGGTGCTTTATTAATTTGATATTATGGTATAAAATATAAATAAATACGTGAAACTCCCGCCTGTGCTTCAGCTTCACATCAGTTTTTGGCGGCAAAAACATTACGGTGCATTAATCGTCCACACCATCTCTCTAACCCTAAACCCTAATAGTAACTTAGTACCGTAGATTAAACTCGTCGTGTCCCAAGAATTGAAATTCCTCTAATTCTTCAATTTCTAGGGTTTTTCCACAACATTCTTGCGTTAATTTTGTATCAGACTCATAAATGTTGAGTTGGCAGTCTATGGTTTGACGGATAATTATCATTATAGCTAGCGCTTCAATGGAATCAGAAACCTTAACTAAATCTCCAATCATTAGACCCATAAATAAAGGTGTGGTTCACAGAATTTGTGCCGGTCAAGTCATTTTGGACCTCTCATCTGCGGTTAAGGAGCTAGTTGAAAACAGCTTGGACGCCGGTGCAACCAGCATCGAAATCGCATTGAAAGAATACGGCGCAGAGTGTTTCCAGGTTATCGACAATGGCTGTGGCATTTCACCTAATAATTTCAAGGTATTTGTCTAAATTACTCGTAAAAGAAGTTTTGTGATTTCACAATTTTTATGTCATAATTTTAAGGATATTTATGAAGTACTGTTTGTTCAATGTTGCGTGTTGTGCGGATTTTGCATGCAATTTCTGATATTGTTGAGGTTCTATACTTTATGATCTATATTAAGGTTTGAGTTTTACTGTTAGTTAATTAAATGATAGGAAAAAAAATTAGTTATAGAACTGTTGAAAATTTTGATAAGGTAGTCTTTTGATAGTGCTGATTTTACTGTTTATTCAGCATTTATAATGTATTTCATTCGGTGCAGGTTCTAGCGCTTAAGCATCATACTTCCAAATTGGCAGATTTTCCAGATCTTCAGTCTCTGACAACATTTGGTTTTAGAGGGGAGGCACTGAGTTCACTTTGTGCATTAGGAAATCTGACTGTTGAAACAAGAACGAAAAATGAGTCAGTTGCAACACACTTGACTTTTGACCATTCCGGTCTACTAACAGCTGAAAAGAAAACTGCACGTCAAATTGGTACCACCGTCACCGTTAAGAAATTATTCTCAAATTTACCTGTTCGAAGCAAAGAATTTAGTCGCAACATACGTAAGGAATATGGAAAACTAATTTCTTTGTTGAATGTGAGTCCATCTTTCCAGTAAACTTGTAGCAGTAGCAATTTTTTTTTCCAAAATATTTTTTTCATAAACTTTATTTAATGTAGGATATTGTTGTTAATCTGTGGGTTCAAATTACAACTTTAAGTCAATCTTATTGGTTATAAATTAAATTTTAACCCACTTTGGTTATCCATACTACGTTATTTGGGTTTACTGTATCAAATTCTTAGTTTTTGTATATTCATATAAGACATTGATATGAAACTTTAGGATTTTATGCCTTGAGGCATGGTCATGAATTTCTTTGGGATCAATATTCATGTCCTACTCCCTTTCTAGCAAACGATATATAATGTTGTGAGAACATGTGTCTTGATGTTATGATTAGATTTAAATATTCTACTACATAACGTTTTAGTTTCTTGCGATTGTTACAGTTTTAGTATTTTGTCACAGTGATGCATTACCACGTCTAAAGTTACAAATTTAGCAAGAGTGAAGTTTTACTTGGTTAGGGATGCCATTCTTTTCTTTTATGTTATCTCTCTGTGTTTTTTTTTTTCAGAGGTAGAATCTTCTTCTCTGCTTTTGAAGTTTGGTGGGTAGTTCATATTCTTTGCTGCTTGTTTTTTTATTATCAGGCCTATGCGCTTATTGCTAAAGGAGTTCGGTTGGTCTGCACCAACACAACCGGAAAAAATATGAAATCTGTTGTACTTAAAACACAAGGGACTGGTTCCCTTAGAGATAACATCATAACAGTGTTTGGAATGAACACTTTCAGCTGCTTAGAGCCCGTGACTGTATGTGTATCAGACAGTTGCAAAGTTGAAGGTTTCCTTTCCAAGCCTGGACAGGGTAGTGGACGCAATTTGGGAGATAGACAGTATTTTTTTATAAATGGCCGACCTGTAGATATGCCTAAAGTGAGCAAGCTAGTGAATGAGTTATATAAAGGTGCAAACTCACGACAATACCCCATTGCAATTATGAATTTTACTGTCCCTACTAGAGCATGTGATGTTAATGTGACTCCTGATAAACGGAAAATATTCTTTTCTGATGAATGCTCCATATTACATGTTCTAAGAGAGGGTTTACAGCAGATCTATTCCCCAAGTAATGCCAGTTATTCTGTTAATAAAGTTGAAGAGCATTCAAGGGAAGCAGATAGCTTTGAGTTTTGTTCTACTCGTGAGAAATCTCCTGTGATGTTAGAACAGTCTTCTGAAGATGGAATTAAGTCTAAAGAAGTTCAGGAGAAGCAAGCTTCAGGGAGCAATACTCATTTAGAAATTAAAATTGATACTGAGCGCTCACAAGCCATAGAAGGATCAGTCCACTGTACCGATGAAAATTTAGCGGTGAAGGACTTCACTCTTAGAGCACATGACAATAAGAAGGGTGATATTTTTCCAAAGTATTCTTCATCCTCTTCAAGAGTGATAGAGAAAATTGACGCTGAAAATAGAGAGTCAAATAGTCGCTCAAGCTGTATTCAGTCATCAATTAACAAATTTATAACTGTAAGTAAGAGGAAGTATGAATCTATTGGTACAACATTATCTGAAGTGCCTCTCCTAAGAAATCAGAGCCTTCAGTGTCAATTGAAGATCAATTCTGCTGCAGGTACAAGGTCCCCAGTTAAGTATAACTCGGCTGGTGATTCTGCTGAGATGAACAAGAATGAGCCATTCAAGTGCCTTAGAACAGACAAGGTTTTCAAGGAAATTGAAAATCCTTTTTCTTCTGAAGCCAATGCTGATGGAAGACCTGGAGAGGTATGTAGCACAGTTCTATTTTAATAATTTGCAATCAGTATGAAGGTGGCTTTGAACATACTCTTGAGTCTCTTGTACTGGGCAAATAACCTGTTATCACCTATCCAGGCGGCAGCTTATCATGATGATCTATCATACTTTTTGATCCAAAAAATGGTGTTCTCGTATATTTTGTCACTTACAAGTATTAACTAGAAGAGAACTCGCCAATAAATGGTTTAATCCTAACATTCATCTCTTGCCAGCATCTGGTAAAAGAGTGCATCTTTCACCTTGTCACGTGCTGGACAAAGATGATAAACTAGTCTTTTAGAGTTTCTTCTTCAATTCTTCTTTCTAGTTCCTGTTAACTTAACTGGTATTAGTTACATCACAAAATCGTAATAATTGCTAAACTGTAAGTTCATTGGTTACCTTGATGGGATTTAGCCTGGTGGGCACCTGCATGATTCAGTATGAGTTCTTAGTTTGTGATTTGCTACAAGGAACTTATGATTGGTGCACATTTTGGTGATTATGGAAATTGTTAAGAGAAAAGTGTGTCAATATATTTTTATCTTAAAGAGGCTTTCAGAGATCTTATCATATCCTTTTGTAAATATGACATTGCACGATGCAAGAGGTTTCTGTTCTAGTAACTGATGCTTCATACAAGTATTTACATGATTGCCTAGAAATCTCTTCTAAATCTTGATGTGCTTATCGTTGGTTTACTATCCACCAATTGTAGCTTAAATATTTCTATTCTTTTGTCTATCTGTCTACAGGACTTAGTCACTCAACAAAAAGTCATGCCTCTTGTTATTTCACCATCTAGCAAGGGTCTCCAAAAAATTTCAGGTCTTTCAGCTGCAGCTTCTCCTTTAAAGTTTTCTGGGTCACAGCTGGATGCTCCGGTGCCTTCTTCTGGACTGGAGATATGTTCTACCTTGCAATTTAGTTTTGAAGAATTAAGGAAAAGGAGGCAGCAAAGGATGTCTGGAACACAATCTAGCAGTTTCATGTCTGGAAGTGTAAAGATGAGAAGGTCTATCAGGGCAGCCTTTTTTGAAATGAAAAAGAAAATTATTTCAGCACTTATTTTAATTGTATTGGTTTCTGGTGTAGGTGCTATGCTGCTGCAACACTAGAACTTTCTCAACCAGAAAATGAGGAGCGTAAAGCAAGGGCTTTAGCTGCTGCAACAACTGAACTGGAAAGACTCTTTAGAAAAGAAGACTTTGGTAGAATGAAGGTGATTTCATGCGTTTTCAGTTTCTTTATATGCCTGCATACACCTGAAGCTTGAGATTTCTTTAGCCAGGCTTACTTTACTGGGTGGCCTTTTTCTTTTATTACATTTACATTTTCTTTTGATGTGAAACGCCTGTGGAAAATATGTTACTTATGGATATACAAGGGTTTCAATGGAGCACCCAAAAAACAGCTTTGACCCAGTTGACCTGCAGAAATAGTTAAAAAGAAGGAAAATTGTTTTTCTAAGAAGTATTTATAGAAGAGGTTTCGGGTTCAGATGACTGGTCCCTTACTTATGGTCCTTAATTGGTTTGGGTATTCATCCCAGCCCCTCATTAAGTCCTAATTTTAAGACACAGGCGGCTAATTTTTCTGCATGCTTACCTTTATGGATGAAATTTCGTGTTTTATTTGTTAACAGAGTTCCCATTTTGTAGGTGATTGGACAATTCAATCTTGGATTTATTATTGGGAAGCTAGACAATGATTTATTTATTGTGGATCAGGTAAACTTTAGCCAGCTTCTGGATGCATTTTCCAGATATTTTCATGCTTTTCCGAAGTTGTAAAAAGGAAAGGTTTACAAGATTTCTTCTGTGTTCAATTTCTGCTTGCAATTTCATGCATTTCCAATGGTACTGGAATTTTGTATTTAGTTTTTTCTTTATTTTCAGCATGCTGCTGATGAGAAGTACAATTTTGAGCGTTTGTCTGAATCGACCATCTTGAATCAGCAGCCTTTGCTTCGGTGAGGAGTTTATCATCTTTATCTAATTCTTAATTTTACTAATATTGAACTCTTTCCATTTTCTGGAATGTATGCTGGTATTGATTTTGCTCAATCATTGTGTAGTTTGAACTATTAGTGGTTAGCCACTGTTTACTCTGTGTTTGCCAATTACAAATCTCATTAAATTAAATAAATAATAGAAAAAAAGGTCTTATTTATTTTTTATAAACGTAATGTCAAATCAAATAAGCAAAGGCCCAAACATTTCTTTGCGTCCCACTTTCTAACTGAAGATGTTTGGACATTATTTTCTTCTCACCAGCCAAACACAACTTTACTCTCTTCTTCATTTCTTGTTAAAAATTCAGTGTATAGCTTATGACTTTACTCTCTCTCTCTCTCTCTCTCACCCCACACAGGAAAAATAAAAAGTAAAAAACACAGTACTGCAGCATCGTGCATTTAATGAAAATGCTTTACTAGTTCAATTTTTTGGTGCTTTCTTAAGTGTATTTATGGAATAAATAAACTTTCGTGTTTCCCTTGGATTAAGGAATTAACTATTGATTATATTTGTTTTACTATTCATATATGTGACCAAAGGTATGAGAAACCCCTTGATTGTGGACAATCCTGCATTCTGGATTATGCAATGATTGTAGCATTTTAATGGGATGAACTGTTTGTTTTTATTTTTGACATGAATTTGTAGTATTTGTCTGCTGATTTCGATCATTCTTGTATTTGACATCAAATTCTCAAACTATCTCCCATTTTTCTATGTAGACCATTGAGGTTGGAGTTAACTCCTGAAGAAGAAATTGTTGCTTCAATGCATATGGACATAATTAGGTGCTCACTAATATCAACTTCTTTCCTTACATTTATTTTATGAATTTAATGATTCTATTATCTTCCACAACCTTTTATGATATTGATTAGTTTTAGCTGAGATCCCTAAAGTGAGCTGTTTTATTCTACTTATCTATACCCATTGTAGCTAGCTGATTTGTGTTAATATATGTTGTAAGCCTCAAATTTTATTTGGTATGGATCCCATTTGGAACAGCTTTTAGGTTTATGCACTTTTTGTTTAGAATTGAATGTAAGATTCGGACATTAAGTAGTTGCAATTCTTATGCTTTATAGGTTTATTTGCTATTTCTCGTGTCTTTCAGATTTAGCTTTCTTTATTAAAGAAAAATTCCTGATACTGTCTACAATTAAATGATAGTGACATGCTTTCTGGTTTATTGAATTTCCAGGAAAAATGGATTTGCTTTGGAAGAGGACCCACAAGCTCTGACAGGGCAACGTTTTAAACTCAAAGCTGTTCCCTTCAGTAAAAACATAACTTTTGGAGTTGAAGGTAGTTGTTGTTCACTTTTCTCAACTCTTTTAACAGATCTGGGGCTTTCCTTTGTTTTATAATTTGATCGTTTAAACACCTTTTAAGTTAACTGACTTGCACCATTCAAGATGACAGTCTGTTCAGGTGCACCTGGCCAGGAATGTGAGTGGCTATATCTCACATAAACAGAAGAAATGGATAAATTATGTGATTGGAACTTTGTTTTTCATTTGAGTTCATCTTAAAAGACGTGGAGATAGTTGCAGACCTGTATATAGTTGCAGACATGTCTGTTAGAGTTCATCTTTGAACTCTTTTTTTTTCTTTTTCCATATATTTGATATAAAGATTTAGATCAATCCGTGCAAAGAGTTGCTCAATCCTGGTTTGGTTGGCAGAAAGTTAGGAAATCAAGCTTGGGCATGGTCAGTGAGAGGCCTTCTAAGTTCAATTAGAAACCAAGTCCTAGCTATCCTTGAGCAGTTCAGTAAATACCGTTAAGTTGCTGTTTCTACCTCAGGGGTGGAGCTGAAATGAATGTAGTAAGGATTTACTCATACAAGGGATACTGAAATAACCAGTACAGAAATTCTTGCTAGTTCAGTTATGGTGTGGAAAGGTCACTGCAGGCAGAGTGAATTAAATGTGTGTTTAAAACTCATAGAAACACTCATTAATCTCAGTGGAACCAGGTTAGGACATCCATTGCCTTGTTTTTAGTTCTCCAGAAAGCAGACCATCAGTGCTTATTCTTTCTGGAAACGACATTATGTTAAGTCTACCTAATATTTTAATACATTTCTACTAGGTATATTTACAGGCAATTGCTTCAAGCAACACCCTAGTCTCTGAAACATAAACCATATATATCTGTGTGACCACTGCATACTTGCTTTTGTATCCAAGTATGTGAGACTATCACAATTCACTCTGATGAAGTAATTGTTGGCACCCCTTCATGCAGATGTGAAGGACCTGATTTCATCTCTTGCTGATAGTGAAGGGGAATGCTCAATTATCAGTTCTTACAAAATGGACACTGCAGATTCTGTTTGCCCATCTAGAGTTCGTGCAATGCTTGCTTCCCGTGCATGCAGATCATCTGTTATGATTGGAGATGCTCTAGGAAGAAATGAGATGCAGAAGGTAATAGCTTATATCCTGTAAGTTATACCATGAAAAACTAGCCTGAAGTTTTTTGCACGGTTGAGTGTGGATATTTGATCACTTAATGTATTCACAATCAAGTATAAACTGTTTGAGCCTTCGGTGAATATCTGAAACTATCCTTGGAATTACCTGAGCTTCTGAAGCCTAACTACCATGTGGTTCTGACATCATTCTTGATCTGTGCATTTTTTTCTGGATGAGTCGTCATTAATGAGGATGTCAAGACAGGTAATTGTTTTTACATTGTTTCACTTGAATTATGCAGATCCTTGAGCATCTTGCAGACCTGAAGTCTCCTTGGAATTGCCCACATGGCCGTCCAACCATGCGTCATTTGGTTGATTTGGCAACCATCCGCAAAACTTACAATGAAAATGATGCAAACTGTTGATGGACCTTTTGGTTACTGCTGGACTTGGCTTAGCCTTAATATATGAATATGAATGGTTCCTTTTTGGTTATATATATTCTAGTTCTATTTTATTATGTTTTCAAGGAATTACACTAAATTCATGTAGCAATATCCAACCAATTACAGGCTTTGTACGTAAATATGACATCACCTATTCGTACATTGAGATGTATATATAGAAGTTTTTGTTTTAGCAATGCATGGCATGATAATATTTTCTTTTGTGCTGTTATGTGGACTTCGGACATTGTTGTGAATAGCAATTATGCTTTTGGCATTTGAATGTATTTCCTGAAAGAGAATTACACATTGAACTGAATAAGAGTCTTGCTTTTCTTGCCTTTTAAATTAAGAGGTATTCTGGTGCTAGCATTCCTGTACTCTCCGTCATTTGTTCTTTTAGATGTATATTTAATGTTCATGTTCTTATACGAATAATTTTGGGTCATTGAATCTGCTTTCAGCTTCCAACGAAGGATCTAAATTGACACACAACTACTGTTTGAGAGCTATTTCAGTTATTTGATTTCTGTTTATTGCCTGGATGGATTCATTCATTGGTTTTGGATGATATTGGAGTTATATGGTAGATGAATGGCATTAAGTTTCATTGGTTTAGTACATGTACAGGTAATGATGCATTGTAACACCATGATATTCAATATTAGGGTGATCCTTTTGTAAAATTATAGCATATTTCGAGCACATAAATTGGCCTATTATTGTCTTCTCCTTGGTTGTCAAAACTGAAAAACGAGAAGCTTAATAAAAGATATTGGGAATAAGGGTGTAATTGTGCAACACGTGAGTGTGACTTAGAAATTGGCCTACAAAAAAAGAAAAAAAAAAATTTATACATGTATATTGACATTGTAAAATAAAATAAAAAAGATCTTTAACAAATTCCATTGGAGGTATATAATTAAAAAAAGGGTAATTGTGGAGGCAAGTCGTAGTAAAGAAAATAGTGGGACATTTAAAGAATAAATAACGCAGCGGGTGCGTAGTGAATGAGTGAACCGCCGTACCGTCTTTAGCAAAAACCCGCTGGATCCCAATTTAAGAATTAAGAAAGAGAGAGTAGAGGCATCGAATCCAAAACAGCTTCACCTTCTCCTCTATAGGTATATGCAAATACAATGTTTCTTTTCTTAGGGTTTCAAACAAATCATCGCTATGCTTCATCTGTAATGGTTGCTTAGGGTTTTCAACTTTTAATGTAATTCTTTCTCTTCTTCTGACTTTGGCTAAATCGCAGGCTGCTTTTGTTTGCTCAGTTTTTACCCTAGAAAACATGGTAAGCTACTTTCTCAACTTTCCTTCGTTGTTTCTCTAGAAATCAGGGATAATTTTATTCTCTTTAGCAATTCTTTTTGTACTGTGTTTTTGCTAGAAGTTGTTCGAATCTTGAAGGACTGAGTTTTTAACTTCGGTTTCGTTTCCAAAGCAATATTGCATCGTCTTTGCTCTTTCTTTCTTTTTCTTGATTAGAAGAGGATTTTTTTTTTTCATTCTTGTAATTTGAAGCTTTTTGTTTTTTTAATTAAATTAATTTGTCTTTGCAGCTTCCTCTTTCTCTGCTTAAAACTGCCCAGGGCCATCCTATGGTAAGAGATTTGTCTTCTGTTTTCGTTTTCGTCTTAAACTCAATAATCTACTTTTGTCTGATTTTTTTATTTAAAAGAAAATTGTGTCTCACTTTTTTTTTCTTTTATGTTGTTTTGGTTATAATTTGTAATTTTTAGTGGTTATGTATTGAGACAGTTGGTAGAGCTAAAAAACGGCGAGACTTACAATGGGCATTTGGTCAATTGTGATACTTGGATGAACATCCATCTCCGTGAAGTTATTTGTACTTCCAAGGTACTTATGCTTTACAGGATTTTATCGTTTTCTTATTCTTTCTCGCATACATTTTTGAGTTATGTTTAGATTTATAATTAAAATAAATTCTCTCCTATAAGAGACTTGGTTTAATTGGAATTTTAATGTAGGATGGAGATAGGTTTTGGAGAATGCCTGAATGCTACATCCGCGGTAATACAATTAAGTATCTTCGAGTTCCTGATGAGGTATCAGATCTATTCACATATTCTATTATCTATTGTTGTTTCACTTTGCTTAGGTGAATTCATTCACTTTATCTTTTATTTCATCAAAATAAGGTGAATGCATTTCTTTAAAATTTTGTTTCATCAAGGGATTATAATTGGTTTTTTGCTTTTTGTCACCTCGTAAATTCAAGTTTTCCTCATGTTTCTTGATGGACTAATATGCTTTGTTGAAAGACCATTATTTGGCTCTGTATTGTTTCTTTACACACTTCTTTGTTGAAAGGTGGTTGGATTTATAATTTGTGTACTAAAAGTCACTTAATTGTGAAGATATAGCTCCTGTAGCTGAACCGAACTTAGGGTTCATGCTATATTTCTTTTTGCAAATGGGGTCCTGCTGCTCATATTACAAAATATGAAATAATTCGAAACGGTGATGTCTCAACATCAGCATAAAGCACGTCTTAGTGGTACTTAAATAATGGTCTTGCAAAATTCGCTTTGGTTGTAATTCACTGTGGTTCTTAGATTTCCAGAGCTACAATGTTAAAATTTAATTCTCCTGAACATTTAGACCAGAAAAAGATGATTTTAAATATTGCAGACTAAGGTTTTTTCTTCTTGTTTGTTTTGGTTTCTGTTTACTTAGTGACTTTTGGTGGCTGACTTTAATCTTGATCATTACCTTTGCATTTCAGGTGATTGATAAAGTTCAGGAAGAAACCAAGAGCCGCTCTGGTATGATTTACTCTCTCGCATTTTTGAGCAAGTGGCAATGTTGTTTTATCTTATTCTCTATATCTAAAGGAGTGATCAATCTGTGAAAAAAAAAAGTCGAATAATATGCATACACTAAATTGTAAGGAATAAGTTGCTATTACTCTGTTTGAATATTGCAGTTCCAATTATTGTTTACTGTCTAGATCTGTGCAATCAACATAAATATCATGCTTGGTTTTTAGTATTTCATAAATCCTCTTTATTGACTGTCGTGTTCTTCCTTACCCTGTTTTTGCAATTACTTTTGTGTATTTTTTATTTACTTTGCTCTTGGTTTTAGTTGTACTTGACCTTTGTTCCCCAATACAAGGTTAAAATCTAAACTTGAGTTCTTTCCAGATCGTAAACCACCTGGAGTAGGGCGTGGCAGAGGAAGAGGTAGAGAGGATGGTCCTGGTGGGAGGCAAACGAAAGGAATTGGTCGTGGGCTAGATGATGGAGGTGCTAAGGGTCCTGGTGGAGGCCGAGGCAGGGGCGGACCTGGTGGAAAGACTGGTGGTAGCAGAGGTAAGAGTTTTCCAAAAAAGTAGGGAGGAAAAAAAAATTAGTGGTTTTTCTTCTTTAAAATTTAAAGTGGGATGTATGTGTTTGTGAGCGAGAAATTTTTAGCTGGTCTTGTAAGGGTGACATAGCAGGTTGCTTTATGACATTATTTCCTATTCTTTCAAAATCAAATTTTTGAGACGTCTCAAAAGCTAAAATTCTGAGAATCTGAAGATAAATATACCCATAAATTATGTTTTTGTTCATTTCATTGATATCATAAAAAGCATTTTGTCTAAATAATGTTTAAATTTGGTGGCAGGTGGAGGCCGAGGCCGAGGTTGATGTGCTTCTGTAAAACTAAGGGCAAGTTTGCCGTTTTTGAAGGCATTTTTTTGGCCCATTTTCTATGTGGAACTGTCGTGGCGATTTATTTATCTAAATCTTTGGCCCGTTAAGTTGGAATGGTTGGTTTTTTTAGTAACAAATGTATGTAGGCTGTATCACAGTACTGAAATGAATTTAGGATTTTGTATGATGGTTATTTACTCATTAATGTCTTACCGTGTTGAGGTTCAAATAGTTGATTTGTCCATTTCATGATTTTAGATAATGCTCCTATCTGCCTGCAAATGTCTGTGAGAGATTCAAACTGTACTGTTATTCTTATTGCACATTCAATCTTTTACAAGCACCAACAAACCAATTAGCTACTTTACATTAAGTTACTTGTTCCATGTATAGAAAGTAGTTAATCATGACGTTCTGATAATTTTATTTTTACCAGAAATACACTTTTCACTAATTTCAACAAATACAGGATGGTACAAATAACTTACAACACCCAAAAGTAAAGGAATAAGCTTAAAAAGAAATTGGAAAAAAAATCTTTTGACATTAGTTAACTGAAACTTGTCTCGTCAGTAAGGATGATGCCTATATTTCTGGCGAGTAGTAGGTGACCTCGTAACCATTGAACTTGAAACCCAGGAACGATTTGTCTCTACAGAATCATCAGACAACCAACAGCATAAGCGGCCATCCTCACCACCCGTCCAACCAAAAATACCTTGGTTTTGGGCAGGTCTACTTCGCATGCTTGACATTGGCAACACACTCCGAACAACTGCATTGTGTCCACCGCCAAGAACTGCTTCTGCAAAACCTATTTTTGCCCCTCCTCTATAGTTTACCGGGAAGTAGCCCATTGTACCAGCAACTGTACCACCGATAACCCATAAATTTCCAGAGTCCTCTGAATAGTGACAATCAACAAAATAGTCAACCTGACAAATCAGATGAGCAACTGGTCAAGGGAATGTTATGTTGTACAAAATCTAGTTATTTTTTAAGTTAATATGAAGAACTTGTCATTCTTCACAGCAATTTGCCAAAGAAAGTGAGCTTCAGAATTCTTACAACAGCAGTGATTCAGCCTCATAATAATGATGCATCTACTGATAACAGAATAAGCACCAAAAAATATTTGCGCATGAACTTTAGCTTTTACCAATCTCGTAAGATGAGCATAATTCTTTTAGGTGATGACACTTACTTGATCTAGTGTCCAACTGTCAGAGGCTAATGAACGAGCATTTTCAAAGCTTACTTCATTCTTTCCATCCTTCCAGTCCCAAATACTACAAGCAGTGGTAAATTACAGTTAAATATCAGTAAAATCTACAGATTGTGCATGTATTTAAAATAAGTGAAGTCCCTAGGCCAAAAGTTGCAGAATGTAGGCCATAAAACACGCCACTGAGACATAGATTGTGAATGGTAGACCAAGATGGAGAAAACATTTACCCCACAATATTCTTGTGAATATCAACAATAACTATAGATCACTCTACAGAGAAGAATGATACCTTAGAGTTTCAATGTGTGTCAAACACCAGAGCTTCTGATATGTTGCTCCAAAAAACCCAACTTTCCCAATTGAAGTTCCCACATTGATGACCTATGTAATCCAACAAACTGATTATTAATAAACTGTGTGCAATTGATATTTACTTATTTGTGTAAGATGCACGTAATAGAAAACAAAACACCCATTGTCTACTGAAAGACCATAATCACTGCTCAAAGCGTAAAAAGTAACTAGTACAGAGGCTGATTTAAGTAAATATACGTAACAACAGGATGTCTTCAGCACACACCCACAGAACCAGGACTTAATCTTCAATGTGCAGTCAATGCTTTCAAGACATTTCAAACAAAAATAGGATTTCAATTCTATGTCTTTGACATAGCCACACAAACCCAACCTGTCACAATTGCATTCAATACTTTTAACAATCATAATACAAACATATGTACTTACCGATTCCAGATGATCATCATCATTGATATCTCCAGCAGTATCAAATACACATATCAACCCATCTACAGAAGCAGAAAGAAGCTTGTTTTGATGGTCAGGCACAAACTGAACCTGTAAACAATCATGGAGCGATTCTGAAACAATACAAACAGATTTTGAAGGATGAACTCAAGAAACAGACAATATTCCCAGGGATATGTTAACTAATTAAAGAAATGCACTACACTAACACAAAAACAGAAAAAGAAATAGATAAACAAAATTGACTCATCTTCACAGGCTCCACTAAGTAATGCCATGACAGGACCTTGGCACCATGGTGATGCAAAATTGTCCACCATAAAGTAACATAATCATCCATGTATTTAGTTACATACACAAGTTCAAATATAAGTACATGCATGGCATGTCAGCCATTTCCTGCAAACACAACACAGCTGTGTCCATGCAACAAGATTTTTCCAGATTTAATATATCCAAAACCATTGCATTAACACCAGAACTCAACACTAGCACTGATTTCTATGGAATTCAGTAGAAAGGAATTTTGAAAGAACCAATTAATAAATCGCCATAGTTGATTTTTCTATTTATATGCATACAAAGATTTAACAATAATAGATGATTTATGTCCCACCTTGATCCTTTATAGCCAAGTCACTTTCAAGTCATGTAGATATCATCCCCAGGGATAACAAGTACTTCAGAAGTAAATAAAATAAAAAATACATTGCACCGATATTATAACAGACCTGAGTTACATCATCAACATGTGACTCCTCCAAACATGCAACTTGCTTTTTGTTCCTCCAATCCCAGAAGAGTATCTGAGTCAGATTAATTAAAAGAAAAAAAAAACCAGTAAATGAGCATTAAAATGTGAAACTATAAACTTTGAAATGAATACATTATATTCCACCAATGATGAACCAGAGGATAAGGGAAAAAATGAGATCACAAACTTTGGAGTATGACCCCAAGGCCAAAATGAATGCATATCATTCCTTCAATATGCAATGGCACTCAGTTCATAACGGTACAGGCACCCAATGTCTTAATGAAGCCCCATTAGGAGCAAAATGTAATATAAATAGTAAAACATTCAACAGGTAAATAGTGAAAGTGATGAGACCTGTGAATTACATCCAGCAGCAAGAAGATTATCAGTGGATCCTCCAAATGAGAAGCTGAAGATCTCCTGAGAAGAAGGAGCACTTATACTGGACACCTGACATATCAAGAATTAAAACAGACAAAGTAAGTACAATAAGGAAACTGCATAAAAATAAAAAGAGAAGTTACAAACCTGATGGAAAGATCGAGTGTCCCAAGCTCTGATGGTACCATCAGAAGAACAAGAGTGCAATACATGTGGAGTAGATGGAGCTGAGAAACATATATGGTTTATGGTTCCGGAGTGACCTTTACATTCACCATAATACTGACCGGTAACTGGTGAGTAAAGCTTCACCGCGTTCGTTGATAGTGACACCGCCAATAAAGACCAATCATCCCTTCGGTTCATAATTTAAACCAAAAGTAATTAATTAATACAATAAAATCAAAATTCAGATAGAAACAATTGATTGGAAGGTGAAGAGAGAAAGGGAATGAATTACTTAGAGACAATTTGGAAAACATAATCGTCGCCGAAGTTGGTTTGAATAGAATTTTTTACTCCAAATCTCTTCGTTGAATTTCCATTCTGTGATACACACTCTTCCACTTCCATCTCTGTGCCTTCCTCCATCTCTCTCTTGTGTTTCTTATGCCTCCCTCAACACAACTGTCAACTCCACCCCTCCTTTACCTCTATCAGGGTTTTAGGGTTTATAATCCTGTAAAGTCATACTCAGTTGACTGTCTTTTATCCGCCAGTTAGTTTCTGCCATGTCATCACATCTAGTGTTACTTGTTCTCGTTCTTATTTATTTTCTTAATAAAATATACCTTTTAAAATTTTGTGTGCTTTCATCCTTCTGTTTCCAGAAACTGTTAAAAATTCCTAAATATTAAAGCACGTGATAGAAGATAAAATATGATCGAAAAACATAAAAGGTTAATTTTATAACATTTTCTAAACATTAAATAATACTACACTTATAATTCAATCTCATAATTTTTTTCTCACAATCTCTATTAATCAAACAAACTCTATTAATCAACAAAATCCTAAAAGTTATCAATTAGAAATTGTAAAAGAAAATTTATAAAATTAAATCGTGAACAAATGCTTATTGCATTATATAACACAACCTTAAAAACTTACAACATCCATAACTGAGAATTAAGTCCAGAAGGCAAAACAGTTCGGTGGGATAATTGCGATTTATAGTTCCAAGTTTCTAATCTTTTTATGGGTCAATCCTAACCGGAGTAATTAGTAACGAGGGTTTCTCCTTCTAACCAACGAATTCATAATAGTAACTATGACAGTTTTCAAGCGAGCTAGATATCATATGATAAACACAAACCACCTTTGAGAGTAGTTTAGACTTTAGAGCATAAATAACATGGTTAGTGGATTTAGTAAACGTAAAAATTTAAGGAAAAAACCGAGCTCATACAGCATCATTTTCTTTTCTTAAAAAATCACATTCAAGTCATCCCATTCTCACCATGTCACAAAGCAAGCTCAACCAGATAATCTTGAGACATGGAAATGGAAGGATCATTTTAAACCACAAAATCAGTACAAACCAGCAAGCTACTCCATAAGCATAAATGGTAGAGATTAACAATAGAATCGTTTTTAGAATGTTTATATGATCTGAACGTTTTACTCTCAATCATGCCGTGACTGAGCTCACAAGCTCACTTCCAAATTATCGTTCATCAAACAACTAAAAAATACAACATCCTAATCCAAGTTAAAGAGTTTTGGCATGTTATAAGAAACATAGTGCGCCAAATAATAAAATTTTTTGCGCCGCTTGATTAGGGAAAAACACACTCATTGATCCCCTCAAAGAGACTGAAAATTTTATCCCATGCTGCATCCATAGATTATGGCATTTAACATTCTAAACTACCACAGCATCATGTGCTTGGAGCAGCTTCCTTTTTTGCTTCCGAATTTTCAACTTCCTCTTCTGGCTTTGTTTCTCCTGGTGCTGAGCCACTACCTCGTTCCCCTGGTTTTGCCACTTCTAGATACATTGAGTCAGAAAGTTAGTGTTCATAACCAATTAGAAAAATGTTATAAAAATAAGATGAAAGCAACCCATGCCTATCGTTCCACACATCCTAAGCGAACTGATAGGACTTGCATAATTACAGCAGATCCAGGTGTGCAAATATACCTACAGTTTTTTATTTTTGCGAGCAATATGACAACCTACTCAAAGTAAGTATGAACATCAAAGACCACAGTAATTGTAAAATGTCCTTCAAGAAATGCGCTCCAAAGACAGTTTTGGCTGGGGTATGTACCATAGTTTTCAACAGTTTATTTAGCACTATCATGATATTGTTTATATCTAACCCACATAATTTATGACATCACCCGAGTATTATAAGACATCCCAATCCCGTAAAGAAATGATGAAGACTATAGCAAGTCCACTAAAAAAGACTTATGGCATCCTTACCTTCATCATCACTATCTTCAAAGTCACCCAGGCCTCCCATGCCTCCCATGCCTCCCATGTCTCCCATGCCTCCCATGCCTCCCATACCTCCCATGCCTCCCATGTCTCCCATGTCTCCCATGCCTCCCATGCCTCCCATACCTCCCATACCTCCCATACCTCCCATGTCTCCCATGCCTCCCATGCCTCCCATGCCACCAAAATTCTGCAAAAAATAGAGCAAAAATCAGGAGGAAAATTCCTAGTAAAATCTTCAAAACAGCAACGTTCATCAACTATATAACCATACCGAAAAGTCCATCCCTCCAAGATCCAAATCACCAACACCTAATCAAAACAAGTAGAAAAATTAAAAAATTTCTCAATGATATCATCATGCATAAACCCAAACAAGAAGTTCAGAAGCAAAATATATAATTCAAATAAGTATATAGTGCATACCATTATCCTCATCTTCATCCACCCATTTGTCCCAATCAACTTTGATATAATGCGGTGTCTTGCCATCTCCACGTAATAGCTTCTTCCACCACCCCTTCTCTGCCTTTTCCAGAATGCAAAATATGCTTCTTACTCCAATATTAATTTTACTTTCCTAAACCAATAAGAAACAAAAGTGTAAGACACAGCACAAAAATATCAGAGAACTATGTAACCAAATTGTCCAATATAACAATAATTTTAACTACTAGCATGCTTCCACATACAAAATCTGTCTTAGTTCCCTCTGCGCTCTGAGGGTGAACTCCAACAAAATTAACCCGTTACCCAGGTCTAATGACTAAAGACCAAGATAGATGCATTTCAAAATTAATTAAATAGCCCAGTGGAATGCATCATCATATTAAGTCCCTATTTTCCACATATTTTCCACATGAACGATGTAAAACTAACTACCATCAAACAACCACAACCTATCACATCAATAAAACATTACCATGGAAGTATGATAGAAGCAGCATCTTACCTCCACATTGACCTTATCGAAAAGATCCAATTTAATCTCATAAAGGTTGTTTTCTGCTCCTGCACTGGCAGAGAAAGTAAACACTCCCTCTGGCTCAAGATTGACCTTTGCATTTTTTGAGTCAGGCAACAGAACAGTAATGAAAACCTTGTCTGTCCTCTGGGCCCACTTCACCTCAGGAACACGGCTACAATATATAAAAATCATTTTAAAGAAAGCAAACCCCAAAAGGAAGTGAAAATACAGAGACACAAAAATTATCTGAAGTATGGACCCTTATTAAAACAGTAAGAGAACACAAGCTTTTGATGACCAAGTAATTTGGAGGAATAGGTACAAGATCAACCAAACAAATCATAAATGTATATTTTACACAAACATTAAACTATATGTAATCTGGAAAGGTACAACAACTCACATGTACACAAGCATCAAACAACCATGATTACATAGACTTATCTAGTATTGCAACTTTCATAAGAATTCATTTGTAGACTAGACAGGATAAGCAGCTCTAGTGTGATTCTCCAGTAAACATCTTCTGTTATGTGTCAAGATGGCTATCTTATCATTGCAAAATTGTTTATATTTCGATCCCGTACTAAAGTTGACTGTCTAAAAATATTAACAAATAAAATAGCAAATGAAAAGTCTAAATTGAAGCAAATAATCCAATCTGACACAATTTTCAGTTACGCCCAACTGGTAGTAGAATGATACAAAACAATATATACAAGACACACCAAATCACAAAACCCTAACTCGACCGATACAAAACCGATACTGCCTTTAGATTAGCCACATTTCACAAAATGAAGTAATAAAATAGCCTTTGAACCTTACTCTAATTTTCTCCATATTCTAAAACCCTAATTAGACTGAGATCTTCAACCTGAGAAATTTGTTAGACAAATCTATATATATTTACTTAGCAACTAAACCAAGCATTAGAGGGGACGTTAAGTGATTATTGTACAGAATAAATAGTAACAGAACACTTGTCAAACAACGGTGGCATTAAATCGTAATCGGTAGAATCGGAATGTCAGAGAAAGATAATAAAAATCGAATAAAATCTACGAAAGAGAAGAGAGCAAGAGCTTACCTCATGTTGTCTAGAAATGGAACAAAACTGTAAAACCCTAGATATAAGTGTTAACAGTTGCGACTTGCGACTGCTTGTGGTTTTATGGACTTTAGTAGTAACGAAAGAGCCTATGCAAGCGTCCCTTCTAGTACTTTCGTTAGATATTTCCAACTTATATTATATGAATGCTCAGACCGCTACTGGCAGTGTGAGTTGTGAATGATCGATCATGAATTAATGATGGTGATATATGAGATCAGACGGTTGTGGCATGATCATGCATAGTAATTTCGGTAAGTGTGAAGTAGATGGGTTTTAATGATGGGCATTTTGAATTTCAAACAAGAAAGCCCACTAGGCTACCTGATGGGCCTGGAATTGTTGTGTTAATAAGAAGTCACCCTTTTCTCTATTCAATAAGTGAACTGTACATAACATATAGTTTAAATACTTTGAAAATCTTGTGGAAATGCCTTTGAATTGGGTTCTTTTTTCTAAAAATAGTGCTTACATATTGTCACTTGAAGAGCAGATTACAAATGAATAGGTTAGTGAAATGAAATTGGTGAGGTAGTTGATGATGGGCGTTTTTACAAAATAATGTCCAGACTGAAAACTATTTGAGGTGGAATTAGTACATATACACAATTGTGAATGTGAGTAATGTTGGGTGAAATTGTAAGATTGCCATTCTCGTAGAAGCCCACCCATCGGCAGTTTCAGTTTCAGAATCGTAAATTTTAAAGGTGTGCAGGCCCACAATTAACATCTTCACATGGGATGGGAGGACGAACAAGTCATTATGTGGATGCAATTTCATTTCATGTCGGGTCGGCAAATAAAATATTTAGATCAGTCACAAAGGACAATCATGGATTCATATTTCTGTTAGTATAAAATAAATGGTGATTATAAATTAATAAATCTTGTTTTTTTCTAAACTCACTTCGTTTCCTCCCCCAACTGTTATGAATAAATAAAACAAGAAAATGTTTTTAAAAATATTGAAACCACTTTCATTTCAATATTGTGTTTAAATTTTGAAACTACATATATAGATATTTTGTGTCTGTAGTGTCAACCCATATTATCTGGCAAATCAAGTGATGGAGAATGTTCAGCAGCTGCTCTTATTTTTTAGTTTTCCTTTTTGGAAATATTTGTGTGTTTGATTTAGGTACCCACAACCACATGACTACCCTTTGTCTTCGTATCCATCCTCCCTTTTTTTTTTTTTTTCTTTTTGTGAATGTGATTCATTGGATTCCACCCCAGCTGCCAAATATGACTTGACCGGTACCTACTTAATTAGAAATTCCTGCCATACATAGAAATTTATAATAAATCATGCGGTCACGTGGTGCATGTTCCTTAAATTATTATGATAAATCCAAGAGGTGTTTGTTATTAATTAAGTCCACTTCTTTATTGAGTCCAAGACAAATTTATTTGTCGCCTCACTCATGAATGGTATGTGTGACGAGTTATTAATTAATGGGTGTCAATAGTTGAATCTGTTTATCACGTTCTACTGATATTTAATTAATTCTTGAATGACAAGAATGGTGAACGGTGGAGACAAATAATTACTTGACGTCAAAGATCAAACAGTACACTATGCGATGTCCCAATGGGCTAAAGTACGACCAATAAAATCCTTTGAAGCAACTTATCGTATCTCAATATCTGTTACAACGGCAATTGATTGGTCAAATGGTAAAAGCTTTTGGTTAAGTGATTTATTTCTTTTATGGTGTTAAGTTTAAATCACAAGAATATTTATCAATATTATTAGTCACAAATAGTATAAAAAATCATATTTAAGATTAAAAGATTAATCAAGATGCGCATAAATTAATCTGAACATTTTGATAAAAAAATATATATATCTATTACTCTTCAGTTTTGACTGGTATTGATTAAGGGTTGACCATGATCTAATATTTTAAATTTAATTAATTAATAATTTATTTAATATCAAATTTTAAAATGCATTTTTAAATACTTAATAAAATACAAAATTTGAATTATAAAAATATATCAAGAAATAAAATGTCTTTTTTTTTTCATTTTGCATACAACAATAATTTCAAATTTTAATTTACCAAACACACAATCATAGATTTTGAAAATCATAACAATAATAAAAGTAATATTCACCAAACATTTTTCAAATTATTTTCAAAATTGAGTTAAAGTTAATTAAATTTAAATTACATCAATTTTAAAATAGCCCTAAATTGATTTTTTTAGCCAATGGACGATAATTCCTGAAGGAACTCTGATTTTTTTACATAGTGGGCAATATATATTAAAATAATCAAAATTACATAGTATTTAAATGAAAATTAAATAGTTTTATAAAGGTATATATTAACATAAATGGTGTTGTGCGGGAAATCCAGAGAGGATAAATCACATTAGGAAATAAGATATTTTTAGATTGACTCGTTTTGGAAGGAAGATATTCAGATTGACTTGGATTCCAACTAAGGTAATCCAAGATCATGCAACTTGGTAATTCTACGAATTTGAATCTTACCTTAACTCTATCATGTAAATAGGTGTTATATAAACCCCAACAAATCATTGTAAAAGGAAGGTAGAAAAATGAGAGAGACAAGCAAATTTATAGAGAAATATTGTATTCGAGCTAACAATAAAATAATAGAGAACAAACCAAACCTCTTTAAAAATCATATTCGCATCAAACAATATTTTGAAAATAATAACAATTATAAAAGTAATATTTACCAAACATTTTTCAAATTATTTTCAAAATTGAGTTAAAGTTAATTAAACTTAAATTTCATCAATTTTAAAATAGCCCTAAATTGATTTTTTTAGCCAATGGACGATAATTCCTGAAGGAACTCTGATTTTTTTACATAGTGGGCAATATATATTAAAATAATCAAAATTACATAGTATTTAAATGAAAATTAAATAGTTTTATAAAGGTATATATTAACATAAATGGTGTTGTGCGGGAAATCCAGAGAGGATAAATCACATTAGGAAATAAGATATTTTTAGATTGACTCGTTTTGGAAGGAAGATATTCAGATTGACTTGGATTCCAACTAAGGTAATCCAAGATCATGCAACTTGGTAATTCTACGAATTTGAATCTTACCTTAACTCTATCATGTAAATAGGTGTTATATAAACCCCAACAAATCATTGTAAAAGGAAGGTAGAAAAATGAGAGAGACAAGCAAATTTATAGAGAAATATTGTATTCGAGCTAACAATAAAATAACAAAGAACAAACCAAACCTCTTTAAAAATCATCTTTGCATTTTCGTTTTTCTTTTATCTTACTGATTATCCGTAATTATGTCCATATCCATTCTGATTCTGTTAAGATTTATCGGTTTACTTTGATTGATGCAAATTTTTATACCAACAAACAGGATCTAAAATGTGGAGACTATATAAATAATTGGCCTTAGACAGTGGTCTAAACGTAAAAGTATGATTGGGTGATCTGAAACTCAAACCATAAAAATCTCACACGACCCACACCTTTATGGTCCCAGTTTCTGTTAACAACCGACTGTATATGCAGCACAGACATTACCAACTGGATGATTCCATAACCAGCACACCAATATAGAATTAATTTTGTTTCTGTCAACCTTTGAAATTTCCACTGTCACCTTCACCTTGGTTAGACTAAATACTGAATTCATATAGTGGACAATTACATATAAGATAAATGTTAGTTTAATTTAATTGGTCTATCCACAAATTAATGACTAAAAAACAAACGTCTGTTTTATTAATTAATTTAAGAATTCACCCTAGCTAGTTTATGCATGCATGGCGTTGTTCTCGCAAAAGAGGAGAGGGATATGCCTTGTGTGGATCCTGTTAATCCAAAAAATGCCTATCGTTTGGCAGTTGAATTGATGGACAACGTTAAGCATCGCTCTTTATCTTTTCTTTTGGGAGGATTTGTGTGTTTCTGGGTCTGTCGTTTGATCACCATAAAAAGAAAAAGTCATAAAGTGATCAGAAAGAAAGTTGCATCACGTACATTTTGATTCTTGAAAGAAACTCAGACATATGACAGTTTGTACGTTTGTTTCTCCTTGATTAATAATTTAATACGAAAGTGATTGAATCAAACAAGTCAACTTTCATCTCAACCCAGCTGCCATATACGACCTACTGCAGACGAAATGAATAATAATCCAATTCATAGAGCTGAAGTTCTTAAGATCAACCAAACGCAAACAGTGAGACTGAGTTGGGTCCAAACCAAAGAATGAATTTTTCTTGTGTTATAACAAGATTTGGCAATCTAATTCTTAATCTATTTCTTTGTTTGAAGTGACATAATTGCTCGCACACATCACGTAATAAATCTACGTACACTAACACACTTGTTGTAAAAGGTATATAGTTGATAGCTGAATTTGTGATTCTAAGGCTTTACCGAGATTACGTGGGGACTGCTTATCCTGTTTGTATATTCATGAATATGAACCCATTTTTGTTTATATTCTTTGTTTATTTTAGTCAGAGTCTTTTTTGGTAAAACCAAATAGAAAACGGACAACAAATGCTTTTGTTTCTTCATTCTTTAATGAAGTTATTGAGTCCAATACGTCTATATGTCCATCCCTTGGCGGATTGTTAATTGGAAATATTACATGTCACCTGACACCTGAAGTCATGTATGACGAATTAATAATCTGACTTTCTATTTCATTTCTTGAACAACAAGAAAAATAATTACGTGATGAAATTACGGCTTGAAGCTTGTGGAGGACTGAACCAAAGTCTCTATCTATCTAGCTACCATATGTTATTTTGGGTGATCGAAAAGTAATTAATATAAATAAAACTATTTATTGTATACGTGTGTGTGTGTGTGTGCGCATTTAGAGATTAGGCAATTAAAATGCATTATTTTTGCAGAATTTTGCTCCCAATTAACGCCATTCACTTGTTGGATTAAAATGCATCTGATACCTAATATATAATATAATGCCTAATTATGATGTGTCTAGTCTGCCTGAGCTGGCAACCAAATTGCAAGCTGTATTTGCCAAATTTTCAGGTGATGAATGTGCAATCACTGAACCACCTCCTTCAACAATATATATATATATATATATAAGCAAGCAACTCTACAATAACAAACTCAAGATTACAAATATGAGATGACTACATATATGAAACTAAAGCAAAAGTGTGAAATTTATTTACCATCATTTGAGCTCTCCCAACTCTCAAAGAGAGACTACCTCAAGTATTCCATCTTTCAATTATCCAATTTTAATTTGGGTTTAGCAATGGCGCGCCATTATTATATTTATCTTATTAGATATGCTTTATTGTTTGAATCAAGCTCAATAATACGAAGAAGCTGCCGGGAGATAAATTTCCAAGATGTTGACATGCAAAAGGTTAGCGGTTATCAATGCACAATACAATTTGTTTTATTCTGCTTCATTGAGTAACAAAAACAATAATTTTCCCACGCGCCAGTCAAATACTCATTACAAACTCGCCCATGACATGGTTTAAACTTCAGATTTCTGGTGCTCCGTGCTCGGCTGCGCCAATTTCTGAGTTCATCCATAAATATAATCCAATAGCTCGGCCCGTTTGGTATTGGCTAACACAGTTTTCTGGTAAGTGGTTTCACGCGCTATCTTAAGGCAAATGATTAGATCAAATCATCAAAAGATTAATAAAGAAAGACTTGAATAAATTGATAAAAATAGGCCACTGTCTTCCCAAGTCAGTCTGTATGTGGGCCTTACCATATTTCCACGTCTTTACAGCAACAATGGTCCAGGAAATTTTGTTTTATGGGAAGGTGAAGCTGAGAATAAGTCATTAATTACGTCTCTTTTATTTTTATTTATATCACTTTTTATAAGTTCTTGGTTGGATTTTCTTGGCAGTGTCCATCGTTTCATTTGGTGAAACGAGAAACACCCTCTTCGTTGCAGAGATTGATGTCATACCGTTGTAACTGCATGCTGCGAATCCCTATGCTTTAGCTTTCCAACCAAAGTGTTTGTCTTAACTTCTGGGTTCTGTTCTTCTTTTGGTGAGTTGACGACGTCCTACTGCTTTTGCATGGTTTCTCTCTTCTCTTCCCTTCTCTTCCCTGCTTTAGATTACCTTTCATTTTTCTTTTTTTCTTTTTTCTGAAAAAGTTTCCATCCAACACTTTTTGTCAATAAGATCTCTGTCTGTCTATCTTCCATATTCGATTTGATTAGTTAATCATGATTGAGTTCATTCAGTAGCATTTTTTACATTTTACATGGTCCTGCTTTCTCAAACGATCATTGTTTTTGTTAGGTTGAATGTCTATAAATTTTATTTGATAGGAAGATGATTAACGAATCTCTCATCTCCTGACTTTTCAACTGCCATGATCTTTGCCGGTGCTCTTGGTCCGATACATTATTTTACACTAAACGCTATTAAATTAACTTATTTTTGCTTTACGGGGAAGGGTGTTTTGATGGTACAGCCGTACAGGGCAGAAAACTTTTCATTTTTCTGTCTATTAAATATATTCTTAAAAATCAGTTATAAAAAAATGTAATAAAATTACAAGGTGCGCAGCTCAGACCTTTTGTCATTATCCTGGAGGCTGGAGTTCTCTAGATCCAATATACTTTATTTAAGCTTTAAGAAAAAAGATTTTGAAAGTTTGTTTTTTGAAAAAGTACTTACATTCATAGTCCAACAATAAGTGATTGCTATCTCCTTCTGCAGGCGCACAGTTTTTCTGGTTTTCATTTCACTTTACTTTTCGAGTACTTGTAGTCAACAATGCATTCCTTATGACTTTGAGTTCCTTTTATCACATATTTTTGCTTTGTAATTTCATGAACTCATTTGAAGAAAATAATTCTGGTATTTTTTCAGGACAGAAGAAGGATATTTGATGAGAAGCAACAACGAGAGACGCATTCTGTAGTATTTCACGTGAAGCTTGAACCATGTCTTCTACATCTTGGATCCTTTCCCTCTCATGTTCAAGCTCTGTGATACAATCGTCAAAAGACTCATCTCTTCCATTGATATTTCAGTGGTTAAGATTCATTTTCCTCTCTCCCTGTCCCCAAAGAGTCCTGTTATCTTCTGTTAACCTCTTGTTCTGGCTCACTCTCATTGTATTTTTAGTTCAAAAGCTTCGTTCTAGGTTCATAGCCAATGGCCGACCCAGCTCTGATATCACCAAGCCCTTTATCAGAAACAACAGAGTTATTCTCAGGACTACAATATGGTTCAAACTCTCTCTGATTGTCACTGTTCTGTTAGCATTTTCTTTCACAATTATCTGCATTCTAGCGTTCAGTAGAAGCACAGAACGACCATGGAAGCTAGTTGATGCACTATTTTGGCTGGTCCAAGCCATAACTCATGCAGTGATAGCAATCTTAATCATTCACGAGAAAAGATTTGAAGCTGTTACTCATCCGCTTTCGCTTAGAATTTATTGGGTTGCATATTTCATCATCGTTTCTCTATTCTCAGTTTCGGGGATCATTCGTTTGGTCTCTTTTGAAGCAACCCTTTCTCCCGGTTTGAGAGTGGATGATATTATTTCCATACTGTCTTTTCCCTTTTCGATTGTCCTTCTACTTGTTGCAATTAGAGGGTCAACTGGAATTACAGTGACCAGAGATTCTGAACCTGAAATGGATGAAGAAACCAAATTATACGAACCTCTTTTGAGCAAATCCAATGTCAGTGGATTTGCTTCAGCTTCTTCAGTATCTAAAGCCTTTTGGCTTTGGATAAATCCCTTGCTTACTAAAGGCTACAAATCTCCTCTCAAGATTGAAGAAGTTCCATCACTATCTCCAGAACATAGAGCTGAAAGAATGTCGAAGCTCTTTGAATTATATTGGCCAAAACCAGAAGAAAAATCCAAGCACCCGGTTGGAACCACACTGTTGAGGTGCTTTTGGAAGGAAGTTGCGTTCACTGCATTCCTTGCAATTGTGAGGCTCTGTGTGATGTACGTTGGACCTGTTCTTATTCAAAGTTTTGTTGATTACACTGCTGGAAAAAGGAGTTCCGTTTATGAAGGATACTACCTTGTGTTGATTCTCCTTGTTGCAAAATCTATAGAAGTGCTATCAACTCACCAGTTCAACTTCAACTCCCAGAAACTTGGAATGCTCATTAGGTCCACTCTTATCACTTCCTTATACAAAAAAGGGCTGAGGCTATCCTGCTCTGCGCGGCAGGCTCATGGAGTTGGACAGATAGTGAATTATATGGCTGTTGATGCACAGCAACTTTCTGATATGATGCTACAGCTACATGCTATCTGGTTAATGCCATTTCAAGTTGGTGTTGCTTTGGTTCTCCTATATAACTACCTTGGTGCCGCAGTCATCACTGCAGTCATTGGACTTTTTGGTGTACTTATATATGTTGTGTTTGGCACACGAAGAAGAAACAAGTTCCAGTTCAGTTTGATGGAGAAACGTGATTCAAGAATGAAGGCAACAAATGAGATGCTTAATTACATGCGGGTGATTAAGTTCCAGGCTTGGGAAGAACATTTCAATAAGAGAATCCAGTCTCTCCGTGAATCAGAATTTGCTTGGCTATCCAAGTTCTTGTACTCGATAGCTGGGAATATTGCAGTGATGTGGTGCACTCCAGTGCTGATATCAACCATTACATTTGGTACTGCCATTTTAATGGGAGTCCCTCTGGATGCAGGGACTGTGTTTACCACAACAACAATCTTTAAGATCTTGCAGGAGCCCATAAGGACCTTCCCTCAATCTCTGATCTCAGTTTCACAAGCGATGATATCTCTGGGAAGATTGGATCAGTACATGATGAGTAGGGAATTGGTGAATGATTCGGTGGAAAGAGTGGAGGGGTGTGACGGGAGAATCGCTGTGGAGGTAAAAGATGGGGTTTTTAGTTGGGACGATGAAAATGGAGAAGAATGTTTGAAAAATATAAATTTGAAGGTCAAGAAAGGGGAGCTTGCTGCTATTGTTGGGACCGTGGGATCTGGAAAGTCTTCTCTCCTGGCCTCTATTCTTGGTGAGATGCACAAAGTATCAGGAAAGGTGTGAACAGTGATTTACAAGTTGTTGAGTTGCCTTTTTCTGTTTCATTAATTAGGTATCTATGTTTTCTTAGTTTTCTTACCTCAAACACTGAAAATCCTGTCATCATAGGATAAGAATGCATTAAACAATGAGTGCTCGAAATGGTTGTTTAATAGAATAATATGCTTCTCGATAACAGGTCAAAGTTTGTGGGACAACTGCTTATGTAGCTCAAACATCATGGATTCAAAATGGGACAATTCAAGAAAACATCCTCTTTGGTTTGCCAATGAACAGGGAGAAATACAGGGAAGTTATCAGGGTTTGTTGTCTAGAGAAAGATTTGGAAATGATGGAGTATGGAGATCAGACTGAAATTGGAGAGCGTGGCATTAATCTCAGTGGTGGACAGAAGCAGCGGATACAACTTGCCAGAGCTGTTTATCAGGATTGTGATACTTACCTACTTGATGATGTCTTCAGTGCTGTGGATGCTCATACTGGATCAGATATATTTAAGGTGATAAAATTGTTTATTAAAATTTTAAATCCACAAAAAGGAAACTCATTTTTGGTTGCATAGTAGTCAGAAACATAATTGTTTAATATGGAAAACAGAGTCAATGATTTTTCAAGAGAACTCAGTAAAACCATATAAAATTTCTGATAATCTATGGGAACAATTTTTAAATTTGTTAAACCATTTTTATTGCCTTCTTATAGGAATGTGTAAGAGGAGCTCTCAAAGGCAAGACCATATTACTTGTAACGCACCAAGTGGACTTCTTGCATAATGTTGACCTTATCTTGGTAAGTATTATCTACACATTTCAATCTTCAAGTTAATGCTTGTCTGGTGAAAAGTCGAACTCAACAGCTAATTGTCATACAAACCTTTAAACTTTATGTGCAAATTTGTTTTCGATTCCAGGTAATGCGAGATGGGATGATAGTACAATCAGGAAAGTACAATGATCTACTAAATTCTGGTATGGATTTTGGAGCCTTAGTAGCTGCTCATGAAACATCCATGGAACTTGTAGAAGTTGGAAGAATCATGCCTGGTGCAGATTCCCCCAAAACACCAAAATCTCCCAACCATGGGGAAGCAAATGGTGAGAATAAGCTTGTAGATCGGTCAAATTCTGTCAAGGGAACTTCTAAGCTAATCAATGAGGAAGAAAGAGCAACCGGTAAAGTTAACTTGCAGGTATATAAAATATACTGCACGGAGGCATTTGGATGGTGGGGTGTAATAGCAGTGTTGCTAATTTCTCTGTTGTGGCAAGGGTCTATAATGGCTGGTGATTATTGGCTGTCATATGAAACAGCAGCAGAGCGCGCGCTGTCATTTAATCCTTCCATGTTCATTAGTGTCTATGCAATTATCGCAGCTGTGTCAATTCTGCTGTTAGTGATGAGATCCTTTTTCGTTACGCGTATGGGGCTCAAGACGGCCCAAAATTTTTTCAGCCAAATTCTTCAAAGTATCTTGCATGCCCCAATGTCATTTTTTGATACCACACCTTCAGGAAGAATTTTAAGTCGGGTAAGAAGTCAATAATTAAAGTAATATTCCTAATATCTCCCTTCTAGTTTCGTTTTAGTACATGACAAATAATCTCATGTTTTCTTTGCTTTCAGGCATCGACTGATCAAACCAACATTGATCTTTTCCTCCCGCTGTTTATTGGCATTACAATTGCCATGTACATCACACTGCTTAGTATCTTCATAATCACGTGTCAATATGCTTGGCCAACAGTATTCTTATTAATACCACTTGCTTGGGTGAATTACTGGTATCGGGTATGAACTTTGTGTTTCTTTGAGATTGAGTAATTAATTGTTTTTATTGATTTTAGAAGCAGCGTCTTCGGATATGATAAAAAAAAACCAGACATCTGTACAAGAAATGAGACACGATCAAACTCATTAGACTGATTTTTTTTTTCTGTTTTGGGTTTTAGGGATATTACCTTGCAACATCTCGGGAATTAACTAGGCTCGACTCAATAACCAAAGCGCCAGTTATTCATCACTTTTCAGAAAGCATTTCTGGGGTTATGACCGTACGCTCTTTCGGAAAGCAGCATGAATTTTGTCAGGAAAATGTTAACCGAGTTAATGCCAATTTGTGTATGGATTTCCACAACAACGGATCAAATGAGTGGTTGGGTTTCCGTCTGGAACTGTTGGGAAGTTTCACTTTCTGCGTTGCCACTTTGTTTATGATCTTGTTACCCAGTAGCATTATAAAACCAGGTAAATTATATGTTTATGAGGACACTTTAATTTATTTAACACAACCTAGCATAGTCATCTAAAAGAATAACATTCACCCGTTTAGTCATAATTTTGTCTGGCCAGACCAGCCTGATTTTCATGGCTTTAGGTAAATGGATGAAACTTCGTCTTGTCTCTCAAGTTTTACGAATTTTTTATTTTTATATCGGAAAATTGAGAAATTCTATTGAATGTAGAAAATGTTGGTTTGTCTCTCTCGTATGGGCTGTCCCTCAATGCTGTGCTGTTCTGGGCCATATATATGAGTTGCTTTGTGGAAAATCGGATGGTCTCTGTTGAGAGGATAAAGCAATTCACAAACATCCCATCAGAAGCAGCGTGGGAGATTAAAGATCGTCTTCCTCCTCTAAATTGGCCTGCGCGTGGCAATGTTGACCTCAAAGACTTGCAGGTAACTGGTTCTTAAGATTATTTTCTAACAATTAAAGATTTCTTGAAACTTAAATTCTCTTTACTTTGGTTTCATAAGTTGCTATTCAGATTAATAATAAATAGTTGTAGTGCATAGGTAAATGAACTGGCTAATTGCCAACATAAATTATGAAGAACATTCCACGAAATTGTTGATTTATTGGAATTGAGCAGAGAACTGACTGAATGCAAGCAAATATAAAGTAAATAAACATTCAATTACCATTGAACTTGACATCCTGAGTACAGTTGGGGGGGGGGGGGGGTGGGGGGGTCTACACAACCATATAAAATAATGGCTGAAGAGAG
>WYDK02000059.1:6279836-6298299 GCA_009867345.2 Toxicodendron radicans
ATAATATTTGTGGAAAAATGTGTATTGATAAGATAGATTTTGGATAGTAATATTGAGATGAAAATTGAAACAAAGGGAGCCTTCAATATTGTTATATTATTCAATACTTATTTAGGATTTTCGAAGATTGCTTTATTTAAGTCGCCTAAACGATTGTGTTTTGCTTAATCTTAGACAAACTGCCAAACCAAGGCCAATCATTTGCCTCAACCTCTCAACTTCTCTAGAAACTTACAGATCTCTGTTCAGCTTCTGCCTCTATAAATTAAAGACAGTGTGTACAGTGCATTGTCAGTCTCCTTGATCATTCCTTCAAACAAACTCTGCGATTTTCTATCTAGTTTCAATGACGACCACAGAGAAACCAACGATGCTAGTGGGAATCGACGATAGCCACCACAGCTTGTACGCACTTGAGTGGACACTCGATCACTTCTTCACAAATTTTCCTTCAAATCCTCCTTTCAAACTCGTTGTCATTCACGCCAAAGCTCTTCCTTCTTCTGTTATCGGCCTCGCTGGACCTGGTAATTCAAGTTTCTTACTTCTATCTTTTAAAAGTAAATTTAACTAATCATTGGTAATTTGTTTGGTAATTGGACATGGATTCAGTTGTATTTTGATTTTGATAATCTTTAGAAACTATATAAAGCATCGGTACGTTATTATTTGGTATGATGATGGATTATTGTTGCAGGAGCTGTGGAAGTTGTGCCAATTGTGGAGGCAGATTTGAAGAAAATTGCGGCCAGGGTTGTGGAAGCGGCCAAGCAAATGTGCAGCAGCAAATCGGTAAGATACATATCTATCTGTTGTTTATATTGTTTATTTCATTACTGTTTACTGATTGATGGTTGTGGGGTGTACCTGTTCAGGTGCACGACGTACAATTTGAAGTGATGGAAGGAGATCCTAGGAATGTCCTCTGCGAGGCCGTAGATCAACACCATGCCTCCATTCTGGTTGTGGGTAGTCATGGCTATGGAGCTATCAAAAGGTAATCTAACATTATTTTTTATTGTTTATTAAATTACTAATAGATGTGGCCTGTACCTTTTACTTAATTTCATATTTCTGTTATTATATTATACAAATTTTGGAACCATGTGATCAAAAGTATTGAATTAAATGCTGGAACGACCTTGATGAATCTTTTTACTAGAAATTAGGAATATTTGTTAGTAGGGATCTTTTATAATGCTGATCTGCAGCCTCATTTTTTTTCTGATATGGATTCTCAATTTCTCATGATTTCTAACTAAATGTTTAATGATTTTGTAGGGCGGTTCTGGGCAGTGTCAGTGATTACTGTGCTCATCATGCTCACTGCACCGTGACGATTGTAAAGAAGCCTAAAATCAACCACTGAGCCACTTTACCAGCTTCTAAATTTAGAACCCATAAAATGGTTGCATTATTAGTACTTTAATAATAAGTATGCAACCTTCAAAATTGATAACATGTATTGTTTGAGCCCCATACATATGCATACCATTTCTTCGAAATATAGTATGTATTATTCAACTTAGCTTTGTGTAAACAGTCAAATGTTTCACTAAATTTAATGTACCTCAATAAAATTTTCAGCCATATGTCAAAACTAGCTAGTTCCAAGAGTTGATTTTTCAGTTATGTTATTGTTGTGTGAACTAGAGATATGTGTGGACAGTTGGCTTGCTGCTTACGAGCATGTGCTGGCAAAATCTAAAGATTCGAATTTAAAGATATCGCCTTCTTTCTCGGCATTGCCGTGAGCAAGATAAACTATTTTACTTGTGCATCTTGCTGTCGCTGCTATTATGGGGATAAATTCATTTGTTCCCCCACTTGATGATAATCGTTATTCCTTTTGTTTTTGTTGGATGAATGAACAAGTAACACCTTCTCAGTGTTGCTTTACTTGGGAACCCAACACATTACACATGGCCGGACAAATTTGGAAACAGAACATTTAACAGTCCAATTCCTTTATGATCTGTTTATATCCACAGAGTATTTTATTCGGTATAAAAGTTTAGTTGTGGTTGTGGATGAGATTGGGAAGATTCGAAAATCAATTCTTAGCTTAAATTTAACTCTTATTAGTTTATGAATAAAGCTGCTTTTTCATTCCTTTGGGTAACTTAAGAATATAAAATCCTGAAAGTTGGATTTAACTCTCAGAAGAATTTCAAAAATCAAAACCATCTCCTGGAGTTTCTGTAATGGAATATCCACTAATCACCAAAAGAAACCTTTACATTTCTCCCAGTAAATTCTAATAAAAATGATGCATCTTAAAAATTTAATCCTTCTCCTTAATAGCCATATACATTGTTTATACTAGTTATTAATTGATAAATGTATATCCCTTACAGCGTATTGCTCAGTATTCATCATGATCATTGAATCATTGGACCGTGAAGCTGACAGGTATTTCCTTGGTTCAAAATATGACAAAGCATCCATGGCTGCAGGGGGATACTGGCAATTGCCGACTAGCATTACTTCTAATTTCATGATAAAACAGAGTGTTTTAGTTTGTAGTAAAGTATAAACCAAATTTTCACAAAGCCTACATTGTTGGGTTGTAGAAAGGTAGTCAACCAATTTTCAAAGACATTAGTACATCAATAAAAACTAAAATTTCACATTCTAACCTATAGCCCAAGTAATAACAAGAAGAAGATTGCTATTTTTGGCTCCTTTTTATAGGATTTTACCGGTGTGAGTTGTTATTGTGTATGTAAACCACTAAGGGTGAGGGACCATCGTTATCCTTTTGTACTAGTACTCTTTGGACGGATGGTCAACTATTTATCCCACCTCCAATGAATTCAACTGCCTGGTAGCATTATCAGACAAATGAGGAAGAAGCCTTACCTTCGATTATGAAGCTAATTTTCCAAGAAACGTAGGAAGGGGCTAGCCCCAAGCACCTCACCTCTACAATTTCGAACCACTGCCCCTAATGTGAAATTGTTATAATACTACCTATACATCATTTTTTATACATCATAAAACACTTTAATTTACTTAATTCGCTTAAACGACCGCGTTTTACTTCCACCAAGAAGGCCAATGATTGCACATGGTTTAACTTTAGCACATGGTTTCTTTATTTCAAACCAATCACAAATTGTGATTCACATTCTCTGTTCAGCTCCGGCCTCTATAAATTCAGATAATTTGTCAACTCAGTTTGTTTGATCATTCAGCGTAGCAAACTCTGTAACTTTGTATTGACTTTCAATGGCCACCTCTGAGAAACAAACGATGGTGGTTGGAATCGACGATAGCGAGCACAGTTTTTACGCACTGGAGTGGACTCTTGATCACTTCTTCACAAATTTCCCTACAAATCATCCTTTTAAGCTCGTAGTTGTTCACGCCAAACCTCTTGCTTCTTCTGTTGTCGGCCTCGCTGGACCTGGTAATGATATTTTTTCAAAATAAATTAACTATTCCTTGATAATTTTCTAAGTGTTGATTGGTAATTACAAATGGATTCCGTGGTATTTTGTTTTTGGTTCTTAGGAACTAGCTTGTTTTTGTTCTTGATGATTGTGGGTTGTGAATATATAGTTGTGATTTTGAACTATTTTACTTTTCTAATAATTTGTTTCTCTTAAAAAAAATTAATTTTCTTCGCTCGTGTTATTTTTCATTTAGAAGTATGTTGATATTAAGATAATTGTTGCAGGAGCTGCCGAGGTTTTGCCATATGTGGAGTCGGATTTGAAGAAAATCGCTGCCAGGGTTTTGGGAAAGGCTAAGGAAATCTGCATCAGCAAACTGGTGAGATACATGTTTATTTGTGGTTTATGTTGTTTATGATCGTTACTGATGGATGTGGTCTGTACGCGTGTACAGGTGAGTGAGGTAGTATTGGAAGCTATAGAAGGAGATTCTAGGAATGTGCTGTGTGAGGCTGTAGAAAAACACCATGCCTCTATTCTGGTTGTGGGTAGTCATGGCTATGGAGCTATCAAAAGGTAAGCATCATTCATTGCTTAATTCCCTCAACATTGTTTATAATTGTCTGATTAGAGTTTAATTACTGTTGCTTAATTTTTACAAAGTTGTGCTATTTTACTTAATTTCGTGTTTGCAGCAGTATATTGTATAAACCCTTTAACCCGTGAGATCAAATGTTTTTTTTTGGAAATGTTGGAAGAGATTGATCACTGTTTCTTTCATGGGTCCTTTTACTGGAAAATAAGGATTCTTCGCATATATTTCCAATAGAAGTAGGGGTTTCTGTAATAGCCGATCAGCCTCATTTGTTCTGATTAATTCTTAATTTCACGAGTTCTGACCAAGATTTAAATGATTTTGTAGGGCGGTTCTGGGCAGCGTAAGTGATTACTGTGCTCATCATGCTCACTGCACTGTGACGATTGTGAAGAAGCCTAAAATCAAACACTAAGACACTTTACCAGCATCTAAATTAGCGAACCTGTAAGCCGGTTGCCCGTAGTTCTTGAATAAGTATGCAACCTTCAAAATTGATTATATATATATGATGTGTATTGTTTAAATGATTTATTTTGCCACTGCTTTTGCAGTGTGGTATGTAATATATATTAAAAATCAACGCATCTATGTATAAACTGTGAAATGTTTAGTTAAAGTTAACGTGCCTTAAACAATTTATACAGCTATTTCATAAGCAGTTCCTGGAGTTGAATGATTATTGATGTTATTTCTTATGCTATAAACGGAGATGTGTGGACAGTTAGTTTGCTGATTAGAACATGAAGATATTGCTTTGTTTCTCTGCAGTGTCGTCAGCATGATAAAGTACTACTTATGAATCAGGGTGTCGCTAGTCGCTACTATACTCGTTTTAAAATTCATTGGTGTTCACCAATTGATGAGAACATCTCTGCCTTCTTTTCGTGTTGCATGAATGAACAAGTAACACCTTCAGTGGTGCTTGGTAACTCAACAAGTTACTAATGGGCAGAATAATTTCATAGCCAACTTTTTGATTTATTCAAATTGTAATAGAACATGTTATTGGTTTGGAGAAATATATGATGCTCAATGATCGTCTTCTAAATTGAGAATTCATAAACATGACAAGAAGGCACCTTGCAGCTGCGTCAAACAAAAAAAGGAAGGTTAGCATATAACCATATACATCCTATCTATCTCTCACCAAAAAAGAACCCCACAGGGCAAGCAAAAAAAGGTACACTTGCAAACCAGATCAGTACACCTAACAACCTGAATATTAACAGCAGACAGCCACCTTTGGCCACCAAAAACCCAATCAACAATAAAGTCCTTCCAACACACAAAGCAGGTAAGTAGAACATGGGGGCTTGACCAAAAAAACAATTTCCAACAACTGGTAAATCACGACAGCTGGACCACAATCCAATTAAACTCCCTAGAGGAACCGGCAGAGGTTAAATTGAAAACACCAGCAAAGTCTACAACCATCATGAGCCCAACCATCCCAATCATCATCCAATACAAGAGCCTGCCGATCCAACTCACAGGAAAAACATTTCTCCACAGAACCAACCACAAACTTCAAATCCTAGAGAGCTTAGCTATGCACCCACCCCATTGAGACACTGACACCCACCAACCGAAAATCAACAACCATGCTGACCATTCGAATACAACTAATGGGAAGCTCCCAAAGATCCACAACCTTTCTCACTGCATCAAAGTTCCTAAAAGACAAACTATGCAGCCTGAGCCGAACCAAATTAAAAATTTGCTGCTCAACAGTCAACACACACTCTACCTCGCCGCTTGTTTGTAAACAAGCAAGCATTCCACTCCTGCCAAATAACATAAACAACAGCACCAAACAGCAACTTTTCCAAAAACACAAACAATAAAAATCAATCTCTTAAACTCTTTCTCTCATAATCCAAATGTGATAGCTTATAATTGATCGACTTATAAATTGATTTGTTGGGAGTTGTTTGACCAATTACAAACTGTCACGTCAGAGAATGTGAGAGTGAGATCGTGAGATTGAATTGTGAGTGTATGAAAGTTTTTTAATTCAATCTTAGTTTGAATAAAACTAATAATAATCTTCCTAATATAACAAAACTAAAAATTAGGATAAATAAATCAAAATAGAGAAATAAGTGAATATATGAAGCCCTAATTAAGAATGTTATCACATACAAATAATAAAACTAATAATAATATTTCCTAAAATAACCTAAATCTAATATTAATCTTCCTAAAATAAGATAAAGGATATGCTAAATAAATTAAAATAGTAAAGAAATTAAATAAAGGAAAACAGAAATGAATTTGTAAAATTGTAATAGAAGCTTCGGGGTATAAATGGAATTTAGTTGGTGAATGAATAAGTTTAGTTAGAATGTAAAAGAGAATGAAACAAAAAAAAAGAGACCGTCCATTTTGATGATGATGAATTGATGATATTAAATTCAAAGGCAGTCCATGTAAGGTCTTAACCATGTAATCGGACAGGTCGGAGAGAGAAACAAAGATAGATTTTGGGTTCACAGACACAGATAGATATAGAGATAGAGGGAAAAAAGAGCAAATAAAAGTTTTCAGATTTGTCGCTTAGGATTGTAATTTTTGGGTTTCAATTGGTGGACGAACGACAACATGGTGGGCTCTATAGCCACGACCACTCATCGTCATCCTCCCATGGACGCTGCTGCTGGTGATGATGATGATGATGATCAAGCTATTGAGCCCCCTTCTTCTTTGGTTTCCTGCTCGATTTGTCTTGACTCTGTCTCTGATAATGGAACCAGATCCACCGCTAAGCTCCATTGTGGCCATCAATTCCATCTCGGTCAGCTTTTTATTTTCAATTTTGGGGATTTGGTTGACCATGTACAACTTTCTGATTTTACATGCATGTTAAGGATTATATTTGTTTTGTGCAGCAATTAATGATTTTTGCATGTCAATTCTGTTCCCGTTTAATGTAGTTGATGTTAACTGTCGATCATTGTTTTTTTCAATTTTCGGAAATTGGGTGAGTATTTAAAACTTTCTGGTGTAGGAGAAAAGAAACGAGATGAAAATGTGATTATAACTGGGATTGTTTGAAGATTATCAATTGGTCTTAGTGAGATCTCGTATAAGTGTTTAAAGGTTTGCTAATGTCTATAAATGTAGCTAATTGATGGTAATATATGGACAATTATTGTGTGACCGATTTAAAAAATTGCATTTTGTGGAGAAAACTTGTGACCTTTTTATACCGTAAAGGATTTGTGTTTTTTCAGTCCCAATACTTTTGATAAGTCAAAACTAATTGGTGTTAGATTTCAGATTCTGTGGTGTTGTGCGATCAGATTGCAAAGGGCCAAAGAGAAAATATACCAGAGTGGAATGTGTCCATTTGCGATGAACATGATGGCGGAATGTGATTAGGCTTGGGTTTAAGGGTTATGGAGACAATGTTGAAGGTCATAAAATCAAAATACTCTTAATTTAGGGACATAGAGATGTCATCATTGGTGAAACTTGATCCCTGTGACACAGTTGAAAACTCCGTGAGGCTTTATTTGATTTTATTGACATCGCTACTTGGTTTTATTTGGTTAAATGTCAATATCGCAATCTATTGTGAGAATCAAGGGGTTTTTTTTTTTTTTTTTTCAGAATAGAACATTTGAAATATAGATTCTGTTCTATCTTCTTGCTGCTTTTAATTTGAGATATGAAAATTATTTTAATCTGGATAAAGCTTTGTGTCCCACTCATAGTCTATGCAGATACAACGCTGATGTGAGTAGTACTTTGAGTTTAAAGTTATACTTAACATTGTGATTTCAAATTCTACACTGCATTCATATGAAGTTATTATATTTAATTTGTTTCCTGACTCGGAAGTGCTCAATTGTTGACTGGCCTTGTTTCTTTTAAAGGACATAGAAAGAGTTTGATTGAGATTGCATTTATGATGCTTGCTCAAAGCATCCATGCATTTAGATTTATTCCACTGTCTGACTAGTATTTCACATGTATACAATTGGTTTTTCATGATGCATAGTTGTAGCTGTAAAATGTCCTCTATTTTGCAGATTGCATTGGTTCAGCATTTAATATGAAGGGAGCTATGCAATGCCCAAACTGTCGGAAGGTTGAAAAAGGTCAATGGTTGTATGCCAATGGCTCTACTCGTTCACTTCCTGAGTTTAGCATGGAAGACTGGATACCCGATGAAGACTTCTACGATCTAAGTTATTCTGAAATGGTAAGCACAATCAAGCATATTCTCTTGTCTCAAGTGGTGTTCTGTTCTCTATTTTGAAATGGTAAACACAATTAAGTGTGTTGTCTTATCTCTAGTAGTGTTCTGTTCTCTATTTAAGACATAAAATTCTGTTTGTGCATTTTGTACTGGCTGATCATATATTCTGAAGATCAGTGCCATTTAGGCAATGGACGAGCAAACTCCTTAAATGTCCTTTTGTTAATGCCATTTGTGACTCAGGCCAATTTATCTCTACATGTTTCAGTTTCTTTAAGTCCTGACTTTTGGCTTTGGAATTTTCTATAAAGAATGTAAAATTTTTAGTTGTATTTATTTTCAACCACATAATGTTATGAGGAGTTTTCTCGTTTAGAAGTTTCTAGTTTCAGTGAGATATGGCAAAAGACTCCTAATAGAACTCCTAATGCCAATGCAATGTATAACACTGGGCCAAGCATTGAGGTTTGACTTCTGGTCCAAAAACCGTACAGATCGTTTTTTGCACCATGGACATTGGCAGCTCCTTTATTTATCATTTGCTTCTATGTTTGTTTCTGTCTTCATGGTTCCATTCTTAGATTTATGTTTTTATATTCACTAACATCTGAGTCAGGTTAGATTTACCTGCTCTAGTTGGCATTACGGTTTCTTCCATTCATATTATTGAATCTATATCTTTTGAGGTTAGCATGTTCCAAGAGTTAACAAGTTCACAGTATTTACTCCATTTTAATGGTGATTTAGATTTTTCTCAGTATATCATTGACTGTTGTTTTTTTTTTTTTATGAGACTTGAGGCTCTTTAGGCTATATCTAGGATGTAAATGTAATATTACATTAATTCTTTGGCTGCATGCTTTTGTGCTATTTATGGAAGTTATTGGCTGACAGTTAAAAAAAAAATTGCAAATTTGCACCATCTTATCATCTATAATTTGTTGTGGCAGCCCTTTAGAGTTCACTGGTGCCCATTTGGTGAATTGGCACGAGTTGGATCATCTTTTGAGTAAGCAACGCCTCCCTTATGCGATTTCCTTTACATTTGATATTCTGTTGCTACCAATTTTGAGTTGCATATACTGTTGTTTTCTATAACTTCATCACCTTTTCAAGGAAAAGAAGTACAATCAAAGCAATATTACTGTAGTAGGGTAAATGTGGACTGTTGAATGGTAAATTTGCAGATTTCAGATGGGGATATGGACGTCAATTTTCATATATTCATGGCAGATTCTGATTGGGTTGATTGTTCATTTAGATTGTTTTTACCTCAATCTTATGTGTTATTTTATCTTAGGAATCCCACATTAGAAGGGAAAGGGGTGGGCATGTGGGTTATAAGGTCTTGGACACTCTCCCTTGGCAAGCCGGTTTCCAAGGTGAGTTTTACCCAAGTCCAATAAGACCTATTGCCCAGTCCAATTGTTTGAAATATTGAAGTGGGTTCCTATCAAATAGTATTGTAGTCATGGTCTTGCGTCTGCATGGCAGGCTGACCTTGGGCCCAGGCCTTATCCCGAGAAAAGGGCATGGACCCTCTAGGTAAGGGGATCCGCGAAGTCACCCAAGGAGTAAAGAGGTTGACGGGGGTAAAGAGGCCGACGTGGACATTGGTTGTGGAAACGTGGTGGTATGTTAGAAATCACACATTAGAAGGGAAGGGGGTGGGCATGTGGGTTATAAGGGTTTAGGCACCCTCCCTTGGCAATCCAGTTTTCCAAGGTGAGTTCTACCCAAGCCCAATAAGACCTATTGTACCGCCCAATTGTTTGAGATATTGAAGAGGTTCCTATCATTTTACTTTTGTTTGGTGCTACTTATTGCTTTCTTGTGTTAGATTTTTACAATTCTATGTCAGAAATTTTTTATTGAAACTGTAGAAACAAAGAGAACTTCGTCTACTTGTTTCAAAAGTTTTCCCCGTCTACTTTTTTTGAAACCATTTAACAGTTCCTCTCATAGTGACATCTGTTGAATTATTTCTGACATCTTTATACTTTATATCTTTCAGGGAGGTGGAACCTCCATCAACTACATGTAAGATATTTACTTTTGAATTACTTTCCTGATAAAATTTTCCTAGCCAACTTTGTTACACATGAAATGAAATATCTTATCCATGTAGATCATGACCTACGGGGACACCATCCCTTATTCGCTGAACAAGAGGCAGCATCTATGGCTCATTCGTACGTTGCGTTTGTCGGACCAATTCCGCCTACAACCTCGAGATCTAGCAATAATGTTGATGATCCCCTTTTAAATTATCACTGGAATGGTCCATCAGGACACAATGAGATTTTTCCTCCCCATGCATTTCCTGCCATCCAGTACCATAGTTGGGGTCGTCATTCCCCCCCTTTCTCCTTATCCAGTAGCCATATAAATGGTGCTGATCCGGCTTCTCTTCCACCTGCAACGCTTAGATCTTCTCATGTTGAATCTGATGCTGTAACAATGTCCAGATCTTTTCCACATCCATTTGCCTTTGATCATGGGTAAGCTGTTAGCTAGGTTGAGCTTGCTGTCTTTTTTCTTATTTTCTTGCCAGTGTGTGGGTAAGGTTGATTTTAATTATTTATCTTTTTTTCTTTCTTTCCCTTCTTCTCTATTGATACATGTTTTTTCTTGCCAGTCTGTAGATATATGTATTTGGAAGTGACATAATTTGAATGCTATAAATAGTGAGAAACATATATCAATCTTTTATTGTAAATTCTAACAACCTGCAACTTTTGTGTTTAGTTTTATCATGTTTCACATATTTCGGAATAGTATGATGTCTTCACCACATCCAGCAGGACACATATTACTTACAATAGGCACAAAAAACCCCACCTTTTTCCTTTATGCCTGTTGATGACTGGAATGCTAATCATGCATGCCTGTTCTTCCTCAGGTCTGGTCCTAGAGCTGCGAGCTCATTTGCCTCCTCAGTTGTTCCTCGTCATCCTGGCAACACTGCTCTGAACCTTGAAAGGATCCAGGCTTCTCATTCCTTCCTTCCTCAGCAGCAGTCAAGCAATTCATCAGGCTTGCCCACACCTGTAGTGCCAGGTTTGAGGAGATTTGATGGTCTGAGGAGCTTGCCTGCAGTAGTGCCAGCACCCCCACAACATGATCAGAATGGTAATTTCTATATCTTTCCGCCAAGTTCATCAGGGCAGAACCTACAAGAAGCAGAAAGTCCGTTTTTGAATCGTTTTCATGTATGGGAAAGAGAGAGGTTATCTCGTTTCCCTGCTGTAATAAGAGACTCAAGTTGGGGTTCGTTTCATCAGACTAGTGGGGCATCAGACTCGGGGAACAGGTCAGGAAGCTTTTGGCATAGGCATTCCTCTTAAGAGGATGGGATGATGATTATGGGATCAAAAACCTTGTTCAACGTTTATCCTGCCTGTCAGAAAATTGCGTGAATTGCATGCATCTGAACTTGATGACTGGAACTTAAAAAGTTATATATGTGAACTGCGAAACTCTTTTTTTGTAAATTTTGGCATACTTGCCCTTTACTGTTGACCCTTTTTGTAAATGCTGGGAAAGTTGCCTTATCCTGTGGCCCCCCGAAACTCAACGTTTTGGCAATTAAGTATTGGTGCAAATGCAATTTGTACTTGTTTCAACTTTTTAAATATTTTCCTGCGGGTCTTCAGTTTAATCTGTTGATACGACCTATCTTCAAAAGTTGAAGCTGGAGTGAGAGGGCAACTGACACTTCACAGGCGGATGTTTCATTAAACACAAATTAAAGAGTTATGCCTTTACTCTGTACACTGAATCTGATATTAATATTCTCAATTGTATCTCAAAGTTTTGGATGATCAATGTGAATTTAAGATAACACTGTTATCCTTATTTGTTACTTTGATCGAATTTTTTATTCTATAAACAATGAATGATTTGATAATTTCATTAAATCATCGCATTCGCATCACGTGATAGAGAAAATTCTCCACTTCAATTAAAAGACCTTGGTTCAGTTAAATTCGTTCATCAAAAATTTTATAACCATGGTTCAAATGAGGGTTGAATATAAGATCTGTGGTAACTTTCCGGAATCTTATACGAATTTTACTGAGTTTACTTTATTACAAGAATGATGAATCAACAACCTGCATATCCTGTAACATTCAGTGATGAAAAATAAATACATCAATTCATTTCTGCAGAAATATGTGTCATTGTTAATGCATATAGTTTAATGAATCAGTTAATAATTGTAAACAGAGAAATATTGCAAACCTATTATTGATAGGAATACCGTTATCGTAGAATTTGGTTGATTCAGAAGCACCATAACACTGTCGTCAAACTAAGAAAGAGTAATTCTAGGATTACATAGATGTATGTATCTAGAGCTACTGAAAGCAGTGGGTATGACAAAGAGTAGATAGATTATTGTTGAGTTTGAAAACATAATCTGAATTGATGATGTTTCCCTTCAAGAAGTGGGAGTACCAATGGGCAGATAGCTTGGGATATCTCTTCAAATCAGGATCATTCAAATCCACATAATACAGTCCGTAGCTTGATCCATAACCATCCAGCAATTCAAATACATCAAGGAACGACCATGTAAAGTACCCTCTTGTATTTGATCCATTTCTTACGGATTCAAACAGATAACAAAAAAGGGAGTTAGATCATATACTGTAATGTAATAAAAAAAAAAGTGTTTGATTAAAGTAAAAGATTGGCATACCTCACAGCATCAAGCACACTCCCAATGTACGCATGTATGTATTTCACCCTTGACATATCTTCCAATGTTGAATTGCGCAGACTCCGCTGACCTATTGACAAAAAGAAAATGATTTACAAGTGTTTGATCAAATTTATGCATAAATCTATTCTAGGCAGAGCTATTTATTTAGAGACAGACCATTTTCATAAATGTAAACAGGAGGATTGCCATAAACTTGTTTAAAGTACTCCAGCACTCCTCTCAAACCCCAGGGCTGTACAGGGAACTGAATCAAACAATCCCAGTTAGAAATATAGTGAACTAACTCACCTAAACTAAGCCAATAAATAAAATTATGTATTTCAAATCCCACCTCATATGCAGATGTATTATCCGGCAGTGCTGCCACAAACACAATCAATCAATTATTTTAGTTTCTAAAGTTGCCAGAAAATATTCCAAATGACTTACATGCTATGTAAAATGAGTTACGATAATAACCAAGTAGAAATCTTGGATGAAATTAATCAATAGCTAAGCCTGAGCTTGGGTCGGTAACTTCATTCGACCGAAAATCAACTTGAGTACTAAATGAATGCAGCCATAATTCAGTTTAGTGAAGAACTAATATGTAAAGAACATACTGTAAACTAACTGTATTGCCATGTCTGCGTTAAAGTCTCTGACCTCCTCCTTCATACTGTCTGAATTGTCTTTGATGTAAACTGTGCTGTAGTGTATGAATCCCAGGAAGTCAGCAGAACCCTTAACCTGCTTGGACTCATGATCGGTGAAAACTGGAAGTCTGGAGCCCACATTTTTCTTCATTATTTCGGGATAGTCTCCAAACATCAACGGATGTGCAACCCTGCAATGCGGCATACAAACTAATTAAATGAAGGGTACAAAACGAAAGAACATGCCAGTCTATAAGAATTATGAGCAAAGACTCAAGGCCTTTAAAAATGAAAAAGAAAATCCAGAAAAGTTAGAACAACTAAGGGCCTAGTGGAAGTGACATTATCAAAGGATCCAAACAAATGTGAGATGGAACGCAGGTTACATAAATACCACCAAAAGCAATATATAGAGACCCTTCTTATGTTATGTAGGATTCTTGACTTACCAGCCAATTAAGAAATCATTGGCTCTTTGAGTAGCAATTACGTCCTCTGTTGAGTTTGTGAGAGGGACTACCCCAAATGCGTAGATGCTGACACCTATATAACCATGCTGCTTGCCCTGCACCACTGTGTGTTGCAATTAAAACCCATTTTGCATAGACATGGCCTAAACTGACATCTAAAAACTAAATGTGTGTAGGCACAAGATTTAAGTTTAATGCAAAGACAACTTTATTGTAGGATTTGATGCAAATGCAAGAGCAGATTCTTTTTGTTGAATCATATGATTTTATGACTCATAAAAAAGATGAAAAAGCACATGATATAATTTTTTTTGGATATTACCTGATACTTGTTCCTATACAGTCTTGTAGCTGATGCATGCGCTAACAAAATATGATGAAGTGCCGTGTATGGCTCAGAGGTGGAGTTGCCTCTGGTGCAGTTGAATCCAAAAGGAAAAGAACACCGCTGAGGTGGCACATATCCTTGATCATAACCTCCAAGCACGAATACATTGGGCTCATTTACGGTAGTCCAATATGAAACCCTGTCGCCAAACTCTCTAAAGCATACTTCTGCATAAGCAGTGAAGTCTTTCCTGAATTCGAATATAGATGATTCAATTAGTGTCATTAACTATTTTGGTGCTTGGCAATTTAACCAATCACAAACGGTTGAGAATTATACACAATTCTTCGATTGATCCATCCTCCATACTCATCTTCAAGTGCCTGGGGAAGATCATAATTTAATAGCGTAACATGCGGTTCAATTCCTGCGTGATCAAAACAAAGATATTTCCAAGACACTGTCTGTTATCATTTGTGAAGAGAAAAAAGTTGATGTTAAGACATTATTGATGAAAAGGTGGGTCTCACCATGGGTAGTTAGTTCATTGATGAGGTTGTTGTAATACTGTAAACCCTTTGGATTCACAGGTCCTCTTCCATCTGAGATAAATAACACGAGGAGAAATATGTGAGATGAATCAAAGATTGGTTAGTACTTTTTTGGTCGTTAAGAGTCTCAATTCAAAATCGTACTTGGGATTAGTCTTGACCATGAGATGGAAAATCTATAGGCATCTAAGCCCGTGTCCACCATGAGTTGCACATCCTCCTGCAAAAGCACATGAATAACTAGTTACATACAGACCATCAAGCTACAGCATCTAAAACAATAAAATGATAAACTAAAATTGAATTTGTGCTTAGTTATATAGAAAGAATCGGCATATATAAGGCACCATGTACACACCTTGTATTTGTGATACTGATCACATGCTACATCTCCTGTGGCTCCCTGCGCCTTCCCTGAATTTTGACAGGTGGAAAATCAAGTATTGGAAACATACATTTTATTGAAGAACATACATGCTATGTCTCCTCTGGCTCCATGCTAACTTTCGACTCTAGTGATCCATAAATTACTTACCTTTTCTCTTTTAAATTTTAACCACACCCCAGAATATTTACACTGGAGATATTGAATGACCATAATGAGGAGTAATGATTCTGTGAAATAATAAGGATGAGTAGCAGGTTCAACAGACATCAATAGTGTTCCAGAAACTCTGTGAAATTTGTCTAATCCCCCAAATAAAATGCAAATCTTGTATCTACAGGTGATTAATTTAACATAAAAAAAATAAAAAATAAAAAATAAAAAACTCGAGTATGTTACACGTTATGTATTGGCATATTCAATTTCAGTTGAGTTTTGCAAACTAATACACTCTTTTTAATCCAAAAAGTTAAGAAAACATACCCTCGCGTGCAAAAGTATCCCAAATGCTTGGTGTCCTCCCATCTTCATTTGCTGCTCCCTCCACCTATTATATATTTTTCTAAAATAAATTTTATGATACAAGTAATGAACTTTCTAGTAAACATTTTTCCTATTTTACTATGTATAAACTTAAAAATAAAATAAATAGCTAAATATATGAAGTAAAAGGGAGTGACCTGATAAGCTGAGGTGCCAGAGCCAAAAATGAAGCTAGGTGGGAAGTCATGTCTACTGAATTCATCAGCACTAAGCCCTGATACTGCTAAATGAAGCAGAATAATTAGCAACAAAGAAAGTCTGAACATTTTTTCACTGTGATGCAATTAGAGGAATCAATGCTTCGTGCTGATAAGTAAAGGGTTTTGAAGCGGAGGCAGAGGCCAGAGTTAGACGTATCCAAAACACTTGGTGCTGCTTCTTTATGAGAATTAATTAGTACACAAACAAATCTGTTATCGTCCAACTGCAAATTGGTCCAGAACCACGTTAAGGATGGGACCAGAAGACTGATGAGGGCCTGTCTTCTGTTTTTTTACGTATTTGTTTAAGAATAAAAAAAAATCTGAACGTATCTAGAGAAAAGGCCGAGTTTAACCAAGTATTTGTTTTTCTTGTGTTTTATGGATACATTATTTTGTGTGTATATATATATATATATATATATTTGTATGAAAACTTTATAATTATAGTATTATTTTTAGAAGAAAGTCGATATAACTTGGGTGGAGATGGGAACACAGAAGGCAAAAGAAAATGATAGAAAAAAGGTCCCCTCATTGACAATTGGAGCTCAACATTTAACGTATCAGAACTAAACTTCCTCACCATTAATAAATTATAAAGTTAGAATGAATTGTTTTCTTCTATTTTTCTTGTCTTCACTAATCACTTCACACAGCTTGGCCCTCCCGTGTTGTGCAATGGTATTTAGCAATAACTTGTGTAGTTGTGTCTGTGGCTGAGAAGTCACAACTTTAATGCGATGAGAAATCTCAACAACCAACCATTATTTTTGGGCTTTATGTTTTTTAAAAGTGTAATCGCACCACGATATGTTTGATCTGATGCATAACGGATCCAACGGTTGAAAGGGCAGGGAGTGAGGCAAATTAGATTCTTGGCAGCTTTGCTTCTGTGCAGCGCGTTCAGCCATGAGTCATGACAGTGCATACCTATTATCAAGTGGTACAGATGCCAAGAAACACAAGCATCTATCTGTACTGTAACCACCGACTCTCGTCCTTTTCCTTTTCAAATGCATAGATCAAACATTTTTCACCTATGCTTCAACTCCAAATGTCTGGTTCATTTTACAATTGGCATTACAAGTGTGAAAACTGAAAATAGTCCCCAGGTCCATTTTCCTGCTCTTAATTAGAAACTTGACAATTGAGATAACAAATAAGAATTTACGGTATCATAAGGTAAGGTGATCAAGATGAGGGATGAGCAAGCTTTCATGCACGTTTACAGTTCTCTACTGAAAACGAATTATATATACACAGTACTGGGATTCTCATCAATAACACAAGGCAATTGACTATACATGATAAGCTTCTGACTTGGAAGCAGAAATATCTCTATAGCATAAGAACCTATAGTCAGAATTTAAGGCATCACAAGTTGATATCATTCATAATAATCCTGAGCCATTGGTCATCTAGCATTAGATAGTTTCCCAACATTCAAGAGATGTTGTAGCAGTATATACAGAATAGGACTCCAGAGTAAATTCAAGTTCAAACTCCTCACTTTCCTACAGATTAAGTGATATCTATTCAAATCATTCCTTCATCATTCTCTATTAAATTATTATCTCTCCTCCCTGTACTACAACTAATTTTACAGGCAACAAACATGAAGAGCAGAATTCCAACAATCATATCCTATCACGGAGCATATAAAGATAAATTAATAAATAAAGACAAAATGTTCTACAGTAAAAAACTTCACTAATTTGACTAGACCAAAAAAAATGGGTAACCCATAGTTACATTGTATCTGGAAAGAATTTACTACACCCCACCCCAACCTTTTCTCTTGATTCCATCATAACTTTCACGCACACGACAAATGGAAAATCTTATCAACCAGAGATATCACATTATTGAATCCACTACTTTATGCGCGGACAATCACATTAAAGAGGCTGTGACAAATTGACAAAAAACTGAATTTTGATATCTGAAGCTAAGTACTTATAAGTGAAATGCACAAATTACAAACATAAAAATGGAACAAGGATGCATTCATCGGCATTTTCATCGAGGATAATGCACTAACAATACTGCCTTACAGGTATAAAATAAACTGTTTAGCTTCCAAAACCTTCAAGCCTGCATATTTTTGTTACTCCATCTTTTACTAGAAATTTATCATTGAAACCTAAAAATGCAGTAACAGATAATCGATATATTAATAAAATGTAAGTTACTTCACAAGATGGCCAGTCCTGCATTATCATAGTAAAACAAATAGATCAACATTAAGGCCTTGTTCAACTACCATAAGTTCTGACCAGGATGTTACAACTGAACTAATATTAAAGTAAAGCAGATGGAGACCAAAAAGAGATCTATATACTGAGATATCATATGATGATAAGTTATAATATTTCATAAAATCAAAATTCTTCCATTGATGTAAATAGAAAAATCTTAT
>WYDK02000059.1:6301608-6314851 GCA_009867345.2 Toxicodendron radicans
CATAAGCTCTAACAACAGGTTCACCATCGTCATGGTACCCAAAAACCCTTCTCAAACAAAAAGCAGAATGCAAGTCCCAGGTCTCTTTACACGAACAAAATGCGCAACTGATATCAATTTTGCTCCGATTGCCGTCGTTTAAGGTTCTCCAAACACGAGAGCGCTTAAAGTTCTTGAAAATGCCTCTAAAAAGCATGTAATTTCGCTTCTCTTCGGTGTGAACACAACCTGGCCAGTCAGAAATGTACAAACAATCCCCTCGAAATCTACTGGCAAGAAGTTTATTGCCTTGCTCACGACTCAAATTCCAAACCCCGGATGCCAAATGCGACTTAAACGATCTGCTACAGAATTTCCTCTTTTTACCAGAAGAAACGTCAAGACCCACTTCAACCACACAATTTGCAACGTCATCAACAACAGACCCACCATCATCTTGAGCCTCGGAATTATTATAAACAGTGTCAAAATAAAGATCGTCAAAAAGTGACCAGGAACAATCAGCAGGAGGAGTGCCAGATTCTAGATTGCTGGAGCCAGCGCCGGTTGATGGAGTGGTTGATTGGATCCTAGTAGAACTTGGATAATTTGCATCTGGGCCCAGCTCACGCTCAAGGCCGAAATCTGAGTTCTCTAACAAAACGCCAGAGTGAAGGAGGCCTGGGCAGCAGAAGGAAAGCTTATTGAGGAATGACCACAGGTCCTGTGGAGCGGCCGAATTAGTGGAAAGGAGATCGGCGACTACGCCGGGCATGCTCCTGGAGCACTTGTTCTTCCAGCAAATATTACGAATAAGAGAGGAAAATTTAGTGCAGACACAGGCCAGGCGGGCCCAGTTTCTTGGGTCGTCCTCCAGTTTGAAGAATATGTTGAGGATGACATCGTCGGAGAGTTTTGAGAATACGGTGTCCGCCATTAGTTTTGGTTTTGGGATGTTTGGTTGAAGTTCAGGTTGGTTAAAATTTTATTGAAGTGAAGATAGTCTGTGGACTTATATATTGTTGTTTTGTTGGAGGTTTAGTAACGTATACACTTTTGGATGAGTAACGTATGGATACTGAATTTGTCCATGTGTGGCTGACGCAACTTTTCAAGATTTCGTGAAGTCTAGTGGCAGCCGCGAGTCTAGTTAAGACTTACGATTAAGAGTTTTCTATAATTGTTTGATTACGAGTTTTATTATGTATATTAATCACAAATATTAATTTATCGTTGAATTTTTATTTTTTTTGTAATAAACCTTTTAAATCTAGCTGTTTTTCTTTTCCACGGATTGATTTCAGAATTAGTTAAAATTAGAGTCTTTTCATTTATGGGCGATGCTGGGTGCGCAACCGAATGGAATGAATGACAAAGGCAAACTAGGGCCACAAACAGACACTACCACTTGAGCACTGGGACCAGATCATTCTACTTTATATCCTCACACGTCGTGCCTTGTGTGCGGCATTTCATGCGTCACAGACTCACAAATATCAGCCTTGTCCCTGAAAAGATAAGGACATTATTTCCATCTAGATGACTGAAAAGAAGGTGAAAACTAGATCTTATTTTACTTGAAACTTTACCGATAGTACACTAAACACCTACTGCTGGTTAAGCTCAACCGCAAAACTAATAATTCATTACCATAGCAACTCTATACCTAAAACCCCCACAAGACATAAATCAACAATCAACAACACACCACAAGGAATATGTGCAAGAATTTACCTCAATTCAAGTATATTCCAACAGACATCAAAAGTAAGAAAAAGTTAAAGAATCTAACAGTCAAAATAACATCAAAGACCGTTTCAAATCCATCAATGATCTAGAATATGACAGACAAGTCCGCTTCAAACAAGGTTTCCAAAATACTATTCATACAACAATTAAGGCAAAATGAAACTTCTCCCCACATCCATGGCATCCAGAGATCACCAAACACCATTCTCACCTGTCAATAAACAAATGGAAAGAGAATATTAGCATTATCATTAATTAAGAATGGTGACATGTGTTAAATAAAAGAAAAATGGTGCTGAAGAATGGACCGGGATAAACTCTTGCTTCTGCTCCTGCTTCTGCTTCCACTAGGGCTCCTGCTAACACTGCGCTTTTTTGGGCTTTTACTCGTTCGTTTCTGTGCATCAAAGTACCAATACAGATACATGAATCATAATAATAACAATAAAAGCAATCACAACCAAGGAAATGAGTCCATTCAAGCGAAAAGCCAAATCTTAACCCCCTACAGAATAAACAAAAAGGAAAAGAAAAGGAGAGAAATAACAAGTCAAATCAATTTAAAACTTCAAATTCTATCCATGGCACATTCAAGGCAGTTGGAAATCAGTAAAACTGTCAAACGAATGTGTTAATACAGTTTAACTGTCCCAGTAAAGCAGCCACAAGAAGTTTGAGCAAGGTCCAATAATGAAAGATTAAAAATTGTCAACAAGTCACTTACAGGAGGCAATGGAGATCTTGATCTTGATTGAGATCTGCAAAAGTTCCAGAAACAACCCAAATTTAAAATCCACACGTTCCTTTTAAGAACTGTCATCCAAGAACCTTGGGCCTCTTCCACATCAAAATTTACCATATCAAAAAGGATAACGAAAAAGCAAGAAACCTTGAGCAGTTCATCACAAAAAAGAAAATATCAGACTGTAATAATAAATCCCACCCACACATAGCACCTAAATTAACAAAAAAAAAAATTATTGATTACGAATTATATTGCATTTTTAAGACACCCGTGGCAGAGGGGCATGCTTCCCCCTATAGTACCACGAAAAATCCAAGAGAATCCGGATAGCACATCCTATTAGCTTGGCAATTGTTGGAGCAGAAAATGACAATGAATTTGTTTCTACCGCTCACTGATGGTGACTTCCAGATCCCAGTGGCACTTAATTCGCTGAAATCCAGCTTTATTATTGCAATCCATTCTCTCCTTTGTTCCCAATCTAGCACCCATGGACATTTGTGATGCTAATCATATTAGAACAGAGACACCATGAAGGTTTCCAAAGTTTCCTATCTGAAAAAAGCATACCTCCACAACCAAAAGATTGCAGGCAATTGAACCATATTCCATCAAGTCCTAATATCCAATCCCCATTTCGCAGCATATATCCATTATCTAAAACAAGAAGAAAAAAAAAAGCCAACTTTCATACAATAAAGAGACAAAGTGAAGATAGTTTGACACCGGATTTTCTTTCTCAATTGCCCCATCTACTGAAGAACAATGCATGAAAGCCAAAAATGGTATTCCACACATGAGAACTACAAGTTGATATCGAACAAACCAGTGATATCCCAAAAAAATACACTAATAAATCAAAGAATTCTTTTCCACCACAATCCTTATAACCAAAAATAAGACTTCATGTAACCTAGAGGTAAATAGATTACATAGTGACATTTCAGGAAATGTTGGTATACTTCAATTGATATGAGCATAACATTTCTCCAAAGAGATGGTAAGCTAAAAATACCAGTTCAAATTTGAAGATAATTATCAATGTGAAGTCAAATAATTTTAGCGAAAAATAGAAGCTATTAAAAGGACAAAAAGCCATTATTTGCAATCCCACAAATTACGTAAATTTATATCAATATAAACATTAAGCCTCTATCTGTCTGATCTAGAATATAAAACTTAGCAGCCTAGACCCTATATAATTAATTTAATAAAGTACACAAAAAAAAAATCACATTAGCATGATAATGGTGATGTCATGCAGTGAAAATAACAGCCAACATATCTTCCAATTTAAGAAACAAAAAGAAATCAGTATAGGAGGAAATGAGAGAATAGATTTTATACTTTATTTTTATTAAAAAACTAGAGAATTTCGGTATACCATGATAATGCAAGACACAACCAAACCAAACCATCCATTGAGTAAACTTGTTGAACCGGTCTTCCATGTCATTGAACCAATTTTTTATTCCATTTGTTTTACAATTCTAAAATAGAAATTAGCTTTCATGACATAACAATACAAATTTATCACTTTTGAGTTATGTCTACAAAACCCTCTATTCCAAAAGGGTTATGCAACTGCACTAAGGCAGCAAAAAACCAACAGGACAGTTTTTATATAAGAGAACTGCCTCAGATAGCAACTGATTACAATAAAGTATCCTTCTCAGAACCACAACAAACCCCTGAGTAACCAACGCGCATAAATGAAAGGTAACAATAAGCATACCTTGACAAAGATCGTGGTTTTGATCCAGAGCGAGAGCGAGAAGAAACAGACCTCGATCTAGATCTAGCAGGAGAGCGACGCGAAGATTTGGCTTTGGGAGATTTGCTGCATTATCTTAATGGTTAACAAACAACTCTAAGTGCATACCAAATTGATAATCTTATACCAAATGTTAACTATGCTGCATTATCTTAATGGTTTACTTTAGGAGACTTACAGAATTGAGTCCAAAATGTTAACAAAAAGTCCAAGCACATATATCAAATACGCTTAAATTAAATAACATGAACAAACCTCCTGCTCCGACTGTAACTTCGACCACGACTACGACTACGGCTGCGGCTTTCACTCCGGTCTCTTGAATAAGATCGACCTCGACTAGGGCTTTGAGAGTGGTCTCGCCTAGAATCATACTCCCTCACCTAGTTTCCAAGAAGATGATAAGCAAAATGCAAATCAAAAAATAGAATGAACTCAGATTTCCAAATATTAGATACAAAACTTACACGAACAAAGGACCGAGAAAATGCATTCCGAAACTCTGAGTCATTAAGTTTTTTGATCTGGAAACAAACCAGAAAAATGTTTATGCATCAATAAAATCGAAGGCCATGGATGACATTCATTGTCATTTTCTGCATAATCGGAGAAAGATAACTTACTGCATGCTTCATGTCATCATAGTTTGTGTAATCCACAATTCCAGTTGTGCCTGCAAAACAATCACCATAAATAGAAAAACACCTAGACATCTTTACAAAAGTTATAAGAAATATAATGCATGAAAACTAAATAATGACCCAGTAATTACTGGCTTCCAATAGTTAAAAAGTTGATACCCATGAGATTTTTAGTAATAACAAATAGGTTTCTTGAACAAAGTCTATAAAAGGAGCATAAGCAAGATAAAATGAAGAGAAGACTAAAAAAGCCATTTTCAGTTATGACACCTATCACAATGCACAAAGGAATCTACATGGCAAGCATGTTCCTAAATATCTTACCACTACCATCACGAAAAACTTGGGAGAAACAGACATCTCCTGCTCGACGCATGTGATCCTGACATATTAATGCATGATATCAGGACTGGATCAGAAAAAAAGCAAGTACTTCTATGGTCGCACATAAACATGCAAAGGTGTAGAGAGACACATACAAGAAGGATATATACTCAATGGGCAGAAGAAGGGAGAATAAATGTAACACAAAAAATTACCAAGTACAAAAACTGAATAATTTTTATTTAAACCAGGGAGAAAAAAAGAAAGCTCACCTTAAGGTCTTGCCACGAAGCAGAAGAGGGTAATCCAGTGACTAACACTACATGATAAAAAATTTCAGTCATATCATATACATCTCAATGTACAACAAAAGGTGCATAAAATGGATGACGCACCGCGATATTCAGAGCGCCTGGATACTCCACGTCCACGACCACTGCTGTAACTACTATGACGATCAGATGATGAACGTCCTCGCCCACCATGCGCAAGTTCCACCTGAAAGGTGTACATGGTAGAAGATTTACAGAAGTAACAACTAATCAAAACATGCAATATACATGGACATTACAAAATAACTAACCCGTAATCGGTGCCCATCAAAGTCATAGCCATCCCGACCACGAATTGCATCCTCGGCATCTCGAGCCTCTTCAAACTATGATACACAATTGTTTTCAAATTAAAATCAATAAATGTTAGAAGAAAATAAAAAGAAAAAGACGAGGGTAAATGTCTGTAAACCCACCTCAATAAATGCGTAGCCAGGAGGCCTTGGTGGGATCTTCAGATCAATATGGGCTATAGGTCCATACTGTGATAAAATAAAATTAAAACTAATTATAAGAATATGAATATGATCAAGCCAATTAAATATCAAGTACACAATCCGAACTATGAACAGCATTCCAACTCAAAAAATACACATCTGAATTATGAACATAATAATACAACCAAGTTTCACAACCCTCACTATCTATTTGTTTATTTATTTATTTTATTTATTGGAAAAATAAGTCCATGTTCTAAAAGATTGAAAACACAAACAAAAGCATTACCTTGTAAAACAAATCTTCAACTTCTCTCTCACGAATATCACCCGGGAGATTTCCGACATAAAGAGTTCTGCTCGCACGGCTGCTCATTTTTCCTGAGAAACCAATCAAAATCGTAAGCCTTGAAATCAGACATATCATATGAAAAATTACAACAAAATCAAAAGAAGAAGCATTAGAGAAAAGAAAAGAACAAACCAAAACTTAAGACTTTTATTACACATGAAACTAAAACACATAAATACAAGAAATCAAAACTAGATTTCTTTTTTCTTTAGCTCGATTTAAACGTCCAATCTGGGCAATCCGGTAATGTTTTTCGAAATTGTTTATGGGAGAAAATTGCTTAATATGAAATTTTAAAATTGAATTTAATAATTACAAGTCCTGAAATCATTTCATAACATAATTTGAGAAAAAGAAAACTTTTAATAAATTTGTCTCAGTTTTTTTTTTTTTTTTTAAATGGTTGAAAAATTGAATCGTTTTAATTGTATGAACGTAATTCCAGTATAAAAGTATAGTGGATGCACCTCCTCCACTCCAATATGTATGTCACCCAATCATTGAAATTGAAATTGAAATTAAAACTAAAATTAAACAATTGCACCGGTAGTGATCCCTTAAATTGCACATTGCAGCCGTACAGACAAATGTCGTAATAACTAAAGAAAATGGTTTTCAGATAGAATGCCGAATTTTTAAAATTTTAGTATTCTTGATCTTGTTTGAGTGCTGGAGAATAACCGTTTGGAGGAAACGATCTTTTTGTGCTTTATTTCTTGAAATTAGGTTAAAGTTTAGTTTCTTGATTGAAGAGAGAACGTTTTTCAGAGAATTAGGGTTTTCTCAAGGATGAGAGTAAGAGATAATACAAATTTGGAGTTGGTTTCCACCGAATTAGTCCCGAATGAAAAATAAATTTGATGCTTTCATCAAGAAAGTAATAAAAAAGAGATAATAGGGTTTGAGGTTTGAACAAGAAGAGAGCGTACCTGTGAAAACTGAAACGATAGTACCAGAGAGCTTCGAAGAATAGGGTTTTGAAATTGGGCGAGAGTTTAAGTTAACTATTATGTAATAAGGGTAAAAGATAATATGTTACACGATGTATGATATTATGTCCTCCACACTTCCATAGAACCAATCTAATGCTGCTATTGATAATCGACTCCTTGATCTAATATATTACGTAGCGTCGCTTTCAGGAGTGGCAACTCATTGGCCCAAATGTGGCGTTGACAGGCTTCATCCAGATCCATTTTTGCAATTTCCGCTTATACCCCGTATTAGAATTGGAATTTCCACTTATATACACAATTTCAGATTTAAGATTAAGAACCAACTCCAATAAATTTCTCATCAACTATATAGCTAAGAAATAAAATTCCTTTAGGTGGTCCAATGACAACAAAACCAGAAAACAAACTTTAAATTAAGATATCATAATGTTCAAACAAGACAGAATATAAAAATATTCAAATTAATTGAAATGTGTGGTTTTACTTTTAAAATTTATTCCTTGAAAATTTTCCAATGGTACCCATAACAATAAAAGAGCAATATGACATTGGTTAATCCAGTTTGAGTTGTTTGATGATAGCAATCATTCTTCTCGGTCTTCTTTGGGGTAGTTTCAAAATAAACACCTTCTTATACAGAATTATTACCAATCTATAGAAATAATAAATAAATAAAATGTTGAAAAGAAGAGGGAGAAACAGGGTGTTAGTCAAACTGATCCATGGAGTCACAAAAGGAAGAACAAGGTTTAAAAAATCTTCACATTATAATGTAGTGGTTTGTATGCCTTCCTGAGCATATTACTTGGTTTATCTAGCATATCAATCTGACAGCATATGAAGGTAAAACTGTTGGCCTTATTGCACACACCCGAAAGAAAAACAAAGGTCTATTTCAGGCAAAACAAGAAAACCAGCAAACTTGAGACAAGTTAGAATACCAGTCCTGACAAAAATACAACATCTCCACATTATTTATTCTTGAAATTAAAATGATTATAAATTATGGCTAGGTGTGATGACTATCAACACCATCCCCACCCTCCTTCTCCTTTCGTGTAGCAGCTCTTAGTTTTCGCTGCTCTTCCTTGTAAATTCGGTTTCTTCGTTGGAACTGAAATAAACATTTACAAAAACCATAAAAGGAGTCAACATACGCATTGAAAACCAGAAGATGATAAGTGGTTGCATTCAAACAGCTAGTTGCAATTTAAAATGTCCTTCAGCAGATTGAGTATAATCTTCTAAACCAAAAGCTATATAACTAAAAACAGTGAGATGCCATGAGACATACATTGATACAGTGCTATAGTATTCAATAGTTTCTGAATGATCTAGGTAGAACAAGTTAAATGATAACTTCTGGAACATGGTAACATATAGTCATCAAAATTTTGCCATAGAACTTCAAGAAAGATTAACCAATTTTTAAGCAAGTCAACTTATGCTCTGGACTAAACCTTAGATCTAACAGATTATGAAGAAGAAGAAAAGTAACGGAAATATGTACACTTTTTCCATATCATGATTACACATTCTTGGACTTCACAAAACTTTCACAAAGATACTGTTTGAATCAAATTTGAACAATCCTAAAAAATTAGTCCGGTTACCTCGCTAAATATTACAGCTGTATAGTGCTCATAAGCCCAATAGTGTTAGGTGCAGGGCATTCTTATTGAGATCATGATCCAATGATACAATTCAAGAACCCCAAATCAAAAGTCAACACAGATCTCCCTATAAACCTAGCCTTACAGGATCAGGCCAACACAGAAGGAAAAAAATTAGTCAATCTTAATATTTGATATCTTCAGATTGGTAGAAACTAATAAAACAATGTTCCCCAAAAAGCTGAATTAGTGGCCAAGGATAACTCAAAGAGATTATCATTCATTCCTAAAGTTAAGACTCCCGTCCAAAGGAGAAAAAATCTAAATGAATAAATAAAAGAAAATTGTAATGACCATCAGTTAAATGCACATACGATTTTAAGTGTAAACCTCAAAAGACAAAATAAGCTCATGACAAATCTAGGACTGAAAAGCCTATAGGAAAGAATGTCATGGTAAAGGATAGACTGTATCAAAAAGGACCAAAATATCCCTCCCACAACCCTGTAATGAGGGGACAAACACCAGGATAATGACCCTTTTGCTTTTTTCTACTATAGATCGGAGAGAGCCAACAATACTAGACAAGCTAAAAATAGATAAAATTGAGTAGAAAACAGTTACAGGCAGTTCAAGGATCCCAGTGATAAAAGAGAGGACTGAAAATCAACATAATATGACTATTGGAATATTTGAACATTATGACTACTGAAAATTTTGAATGACCAAACATTGCACTGGCAGTAGCAAAAAAGTAAGAAGTAGAGAGAACTATCTTATTGTTTTCTCTTTCTCCTTGTCTGAAAAAAATTACCTTTAGATGAAAACAATCCTTAGCTTCCATAATGATAAAGATGTTCACTCTCACGTGAATGTAAAATGAATATGTAAGCAATGTCAACAACCCCATGAATGTTGCCATTCTCATGATGAACTCTTGACGACATGTGATGCTAAATGGTTAATTCAAGAATAATAAAGCTCCCAAAACACACAAATTTACATTTATCAACCAGTTAATCAGTAGTAACTTCATATGGTACGCACTCCTCAAACATTGTATTTCTCAAACATACTATTGTAAACTTCAAAGTAAACTAGTATGCCATTTTTCTCCTTCATTTTAAATCAAATAAGCCTCACGAATGTCATTATCAAATCCAAATCTAATCATTTCATCATTACAGAATAAATCTTAATCTTTAAAACAAAGATAAGAATTACAGACCAGCTACTAAATGCAGACTAAAGAGCTAGAAATCAATTTAGATTTAATATTTTAAAGCGACGTTGAACAAGGGAACAAACAATAATCATCTCCAACTAATTAAGAATTCAATATCGAATCTAATGATGATGTAAAATGCAGAAATTAATTTAGGGTTTTGAAGCATCACTATTAACGTACAACATTCGGTAATCTTGAAATCTATAAAAAATTCAAAGAAAATTTAAGATATTAGAGAGAGATGGTGACCTCTTTGGCGTGGTGGAGGCACTCGAGGTAGTCCTCACGGAGGAGAGAACAGTCTTTGGGCTCCCTGCAACGGGACATGCATTCGCTGAAGTCCACCCAGAAATCGTAGCACCTCCCTTTGTTCCCAGTGATTCCCCATCCAGATGCCATTTCTCTCTCGGTCTCTGCCGATACTGCTTAACCGATGCTTTCGATGGCTGCCCTGCAGTTTGTTAGACGCAGGCAGCTTCAAAAAAAAAAAAGTTTAAAAAAAACAAATAATAATAAAAACAGAGGCCTGAATCTGATCCAAAAGGTATATTAAGGTCAGTGACTATAGTCCATTTGACATTTGTGCCTGTTGGAGTCCATTGGGCCAATCAACCTAACCCATCTCATTAACTGGCTCACGACTGGTGGTGATACCATTAGCTTGTTTAGATATTGTGAGATTAATTTTTTACATTTGGCTAGAAGAAAAATAAAAGTAGAATTACATTTTCCTACCCTACCTTTCCTGAAAGTACATGCTCTACCCCTTATTTGAGAAACTATCAAAAGCTATAGGAATTATCAAGAGTAGTATTGATATTATTGTTTATATAACTTTTGCCTTCTCTTGTTTTGCAAAATTGACAACATATGTTAGTCATTTTTCTTTCAATTTTTGGCAAAATAATGATAAGAGAAATATTATTAAAAATAAACTCAAATTAAACTTTTACAGTTTAATATTAACACATGTCATTAATAGAAGATTATACTATATACACTGCTTGTAAATTTTTCGCATTTGATAAATGAACTATAGTCAGAAACAATAAACTTTAATCTTAAAACAATGAAAATAGAATTATAATAACAAAACACCAAAATACAATATTTGATTAATATATCTCAAAATTAATGGATATCCAAGTGAGAGAAGCACCTAAATAAAAAGAGGAAAAGTAACAATTTTATCTCTAAAGTTTTTATTTAACTAACATTTTAGAATTAAAAAAAATTGTAGTAATGTTGTAGTGTTTGATAATGTAATGTTTTTGTCGTTGTTATTAGTAATTTATAGGGATCAATTGTACTTAGAGTTGTCAATGGGTTAGGTCGGCCCACGGCATGACACGATTTTGGACACAGCACAACACGGTCCACTACAAGTTGAGCCTTGAAATAAGGCATGTGGGCCGGCACAGCACCGCACGAAAATTAAAAAAAAAAAAGATAAAATTATAAATAAATAAAAATCTTGCAAAATTAAAAAAATAAATTAATTAAATTAAATTAAAAATTAAAATACAACAGCTATTTTAAACAAAATAGCAGTTACCAACGGCTATTCCATAAAATAGCCGTTATTATAATCAATTAATCAATTTTAATCAATTAATTCATTCTAATCAATTAATCAATTCTCATTCTAATCAATTAATCAATTCTCATTTTAATCAATTAATCAATTCTAATAAATTAACCAATTATAACCAATTAATCAATTATAATCAATTACTTGATTAATCAATTATAATCAATTCTAATCAATTATAATCAATTTATCAATTCTAATCAATTAATCAATTTCAATCAATTAATCAATTTTCATTCTAATCAATTAATCAATTTCAATCAATTAATCGATTAATCAATTAATCAATTATAATCAATTAATCAATTCTAATCAATTAATCAATTAATCAATTATAATCAATTAATCAATTCTCATTATAATCAATTAATCAATTAATAAATTTTAATAAATTAATCAATTAATAAATTTTAATCAATTATAATCAATTCATAAATTAATCAATTCAAATCAATTCATCAATTAATCAATTCTAATCAATTAATCAATTAGTCAATTAATCAATTCTAATCAATTGATCAATTATAATCAATTAATCAATTAATCGATTCTCATTCTAATCAATTAATCAATTCCAATCAATTAATTAATTCTAATCAACTAATCAATTAATCAATTCTCATTCTAATCATTTAATCAATTAATCAATTAATCAATTCTAATAAATTAATCAATTAATAAATTCTAATAAATTATAATCAGTTCATCAATTAATCAATTAATTAATTCTAATCAATTAATCAATTAATTAATTAATTAATTATAATTAATTAATCAATTAATCAATTAATCAGTTCTAATAAATTAATTGCTTATAATTGATGAATTGATTAATTGCTTATAATTGATTAATTGATTATAGTGGATTAATTAATCATAATCAATTAATCGATGAGAATTGACTAATTGATTATAGTTAGAATTGATTAGAATAAATTGTTTTGAAATTGTATTGCATTTGTATACTTGTATTTTTAATAAAGATATAATTTTTAATTTCAATTCTTAATCCAAATTTCTATATTTTTATTTGTAATTATAACTTATAAGTAATAAAAAAATGTTGAAATTCAATTAATATTTTAACGTCTCATGATTCTATTTTAGGGAATGTTTTATTATTTTAATAATAAGATTACCAAAAATATATATTACTTTAGTATGTGAATATTGTATTACTCAAAATTGTACCTGGCAAAATGGGTTAATACCCTTGGGTACCCATTTTAAAAAAATGGGTATAACCTCATATTTTTTTAATCCATTTTCATATAACACATACCCGATCCGACCGGTTTTTTTTTGGGTAAAATGGGTAATACCCGTGGGTACCCTTATTTAAAAAAAAAAAAAATTCTAAAGCCCCTTTGTTTAAAATTTCCAGCACTATCATATTTAAACAAATATCAAAACACATTTTTCCACAAATATTACTATTCAAATTATATCCCATCAATACACATTTTTTCACAAATATTATTTAAATATTATCCAAATCCAATCATATTTCAACAAATATTAA
>WYDK02000059.1:6314951-6329115 GCA_009867345.2 Toxicodendron radicans
CATGTCATTTTTTTGTCAGATTTATATGTGCGATTTTAATATTACATATATTGAGTGACATGAGTATATATATATATTGTGTAAATCTGACAGCCAAGAAGATGATATATATATATATATATGCTTATTATGTGCTATTCATATTTATTTATATGTTCATGTCATTTTTTTGTCAGATTTATATGTGCGATTTTAATATTACATATATTGAGTGACATGAGTATATATATATATATTGTGTAATCTGACAGCCAAGAAGATGATATATTGGTAAAAAAATTAAAATTTTATGAATTTTGGAAGTGTAACTATTAAAATTAAAAGTTGGAGTGAAGAATATGAGAACCCGGAGGTTCATCCTTACCTGTATAGGGTAAATTTGGGTCCAATATTCTGGACCCATTTTGGGCCCATGCCCGTGTAGACCCATACCTATTGCACCCGGCCCATACCTGACCCACCCACCCACCCATTTTGTCAGGTGTACTCAAAATGTGTTTGGTTGGGAGTGTGTATGTTATATTAATATGTTGAATAAACTACATGATCCCACCCTAGGTTTGGCAAAATTCCAAGTTAGTACCTCTAGTTCCATTTATTTCAAATTCTCACCCTTAAACTAACAGAAGACTGTTAAATGTAACATTCAAAGGGTAAAATGGTCATTTTGCAGGAGGCGGAGCACGTTAGCAGATCGCCGGCTCTTACAATGCTTTGGTGCACGTTAGCAGACGCTAACCCCGACTGTTTTTTGTCGATTTCCGCCCGTTTTGAGCGGTGACAACACCAACCACCACCACCATTAGAACCCCCATCCTCCACTCTACAAAACCATACCCTTCACACCCCCCCCCCCTCATCCCTTGTCGATTGACAGCCCTGATAGCCGCGATTTCACGGTTATTTTTTGCATTTTTCCGGCCACTTTGAGTAGCGACAACACCAACCACCACCACCATTAGAACCCTCATCATCCACTCTACAAAATCATACTCTTCACACCCCTTCATTCCTCGCAGATCGACGGCCCAGATAGCCGTGATTTCGCGGCTGTATTTTGCATTTTTCCGACCGCTTTGAGCGGCGACAACATCAACCACCACCACCACCACCACCACCATTAGAACCTTCATCATCCACTCTACAAAACCATACCCTTCACCCTCCTCATCCCTCGCCGATTGACGACCCCGATAACTGTAATTTCGCGGCTGTTTTTTGCCTATTTTTGGCTGTTTTGGGCGGCGACAACACCAACCACCACCACCACCACCACCACCACCATTAGAACTCCCATCCTCCACTCTACAAAACCCTACCCTTCACCCCCACTCATTCCTCACCGATCGATGATTTTTCCGACAACCATGAGGGAAGGGAGTGATGAAGGGTGTTTGTGAAATATGTTTGAAAGGGTTATTTTGAAATATTTTTGAAAGTTAGTTGATTTATTTTTTAATTCTATTAATTTGAGGGTTAAAAATTAATTTATTAATTTTAATTAAGGGCATTATGGTAATAGCACCCTCTGTAGCCTAAAAATCATGAACGGTGTTAATTTAAGAGTGAGAATTTGGAACACCAAGGGTACCAACTTGAGATTTAGCCAAACCTAGGGTGGGATCATGTAGTTTGCTCTTGATATGTTTGGTTAGGAGGATAAATTAGCGGGTAAGTAATTTAGATAACTAAATTGTCCTCCTATTTAAATACTAATATAATATAATTTTTATTATTATTTAATTACTAATATAATATTATTGTTATTATATTTAATTACTAATATAATATTATTTTTATTAATAATATCATATTAGGCTTGGGTGGGTGGGAGTGATTTTGTTACAAATTAAAGTTTTAAGGTAATTGAGCGTTTTGTAATTATTAAGGACATAATAAGAATAAAAAAGAGTAAAATAATGTAAATTTTAATAACACCTCTCTAAGGGGTTAAAATTACCCCCTATTTATCCTGTAAAACCATTGTTTGTAATATTTTTTTTTTTAAATTATTTTTTTAATTATTAACCAAATATTATCATCTGAATAATTTAAATATTATTACCCATATTATCAAAAATTATTCCGAATCAAACGGGCCTTTAGAGTTTAAAATGTTATTAAAAAGAATTTACAAGACTAAAGTTACTTAACGAAATTGTTATTAATTTTTTCGTCATTCGTGCATAGAATTCAATTTATAAATTTTAAAAGACCTTAACCTTCCTTGTCATCAGCTGTACGGTCATATCACAAATTTTCCTTGCGGGACCCACTCCATCGAATAACTTGCGAAAGAAGGATCGGACTTTACGCTTTACCTTCATGAAATCAGCACCACCATTGGCCCAAGTAAAAAATAGTCAAACAATCAGAACAGGACGGTGACTCCCGACGACTCCTCCCCTAGCTCACATACTCTCCATCTTACTCAATCACTGCTGCAGGAAACAACTATAAAATTGTAGGAGCGGGGGAGCCTGACTTGGCAAAGCCGCAAAGGCAACCAAGAGTGAAGAGTCTTTGCACCACCCTTCTTGCTTAAGCAGACGAAACATAACAATAACAGCAAGGGGAAAGAATAAGTGAAGGGGAGAGTGTGTGAGTGAGAGAGTTTTCACAATGGGATCATCATCTCCGACGTCGTCTTGTAGTTCTTCGTACACGTCACCGTTTTCCACCTCGGAGTTTTCGTCTCTTCCCGTGTTGTCTCTTAGGGAGAAAATTGTCGAGAAAGTCCTCCAAAATCGCGTTACTCTCATTGTCGGTGAAACTGGCTGTGGTACTTCTTCCTTCCTTTCTATTTACTTTCTACTTTTAAAGTTTTAATTGTGCTCTGTGCTTTAATCTCTAATTTTTGTCGAAATACTGTTTCATTTGGTAACATTTACCGTCTTAATTTTTTGTTTTTTTTTTTTTAATTTTAGAAATTGGTTTAATGGGTTAATTTTCGGCTGTTAAGTTTTGGCGCTTCACTCACACGTTCTCTTTGTAATTTGGCTATTTTGATTATTGCGTGTGTTCATGGCTTTGAATGCCGAAATGGTATTACTTTATTTGTGATTTCTCAAGCTTGTCCTTGTTCAGTGGATGTTTGTTTACTTCTGTTTAGCGCTTTTTTCTTTTCTGTTAATACAACTTTCATAGTTCTTATTGAAAAAAAAAAAAAACTGATTGATTTAACTTCCCTCCTCTTTTTGATGTGTTTGTTTGTTTCATTTATAATCAAGGTAAGAGCTCTCAAGTTCCACAATTTCTTTTGGAGGAAAACATAGAACCCATTTTGTGTACACAGCCAAGGAGATTCGCTGTTGTAGCTGTTGCTAAAATGGTTGCCAAAAGTCGTAATTGTGAATTGGGTGAAGAAGTTGGATATCACATAGGCCATTCAAAGCGCTTGTCGGAAAGGTACTTTGTGATATGTGTTCATATTAGTTACTGTATCTTTTAGAACTTCAAATTTTTGTATGCCGCTTGTGGTTGTGTTGTGTCTCCTGTGGGTGGAGAGAAATGGGATGTATTGTTGCACACTTCGGTTTTCGTTTTGATGCGTAAATGGCTTTAAGGAACACTCAACTTTCAGATGGATGATAGGAACTTTTTTTTGTAATCGAGTTGAAAAAGGTCATTTTCCTTTCTTGTTATTATCCTTGCACCATTACTTTGGCAGTTACTATGAGGCCTATCCACATTTTTAGGAGCTTTTGATTGAATTTTGGTAACAGTTGATTACAAGTGTTGAGAATTCTTACAATCAACCTTAATTTTTATATTTTAAATTAATTACTTGATGTCTGTTATATTTACTGGCTACTATAATCTCTCTCCTTGCCCTGTTTTACTTTTAGCTTCTTTATTTTCATTTTTGTTCATGGTTAAAAGAAATTGGCGGAGAAATTTAGAGCTTGATACTGTCAATTTGTTTTAATTACATTGTTGTTATCATTTTCTGCAAAATGTATACTTCGTGATTTTTAGTTACCTTTTTCATACGGCTTTGCAGATCAAAGATTGTTTTCAAGACTGCTGGAGTTTTGTTGGATGAAATGCGTGACAAGGGGTTGAATGCACTCAAGTACAAGGTTATAATTCTTGATGAAGTGCATGAAAGATCTGTTGAGTCTGATCTAGTTCTAGTCTGTGTGAAGCAGTTCCTACTGAAGAAGAATGACCTGAGGTTGGCATCCTCTTTTATTTTAGTATTTGCTAACATTCTGGCCTTATGTTTAGCTGTAACTGAGGCTTCATTAAGTTTACTTCTTAAAGTTTGGCATATCTGGTGATTATACTTTATTTGTGATTTATTAATTATAAAAATAGAACTCTCATTTCTTGTAATTGTATTAAACACTTCCTAATTAAACTTGGACCATGGTTTATGACTTCATATTTTTTCCAGGTTGGTTTTGATGTCTGCAACTGCTGATATTGGAAGATACAGAGATTACTTCAAGGACCTTGCAAGGGGTGAACGAGTCGAAGTGCTCGCAATCCCCAGTTCTAACCAGAGAACTATTTTTCATCGAAGAGTTTCTTATCTTGATCAGGCAATCACTTTATATATTTAACTTTATGTTGGCAGTTACTCCTGTCCAATCTAGATTACTGCAATTTTTTGTTTTTTAACTTTAGGGAGGTTGTATATGCTCATTCAGGCATGTGAGAAGTGAATTTATAAAAAACTTATGTCAAGGAGGTTATTATAGATCATTTAATAGCAAGTGACCTTTTAATTTCAAAGAAATTCCTTTCTCAAATATCTGATGATGATGCTACTACTTTTGCCCAGATAGATGAATTGCTTGGTATGAATCCTGGAATACATTCAGAATTATCTTTAAGATATTGTTCTGGTCCAAGTCCGTCTATGGCCAACGCTGAAATTAAGCCTGAAGTGCACAAACTTATTCATGATTTGGTGCTGCACATACATGAAAATGAGACAGACATTGAAAAGAGCATTTTGATTTTCCTTCCAACTTACTATGCCCTGGAGCAGCAATGGCACTTTCTGGAGCCACTCAGTTCATCTTTTAAGGTTCACATTTTGCATAGCAGCATTGACACCGAGCAAGCTCTCATGGCTATGAAAATCTGGAAATCTCATCGTAAGGTAGACCTTTAACTAGTTATGCCTCTTTAAACTGCATATGAATATAAGTTGTGGCTGACAGAGAAAGGTGGGGAAAGAAAGTTGATATAGTTGTACATAGACAGTAGTTTATATATGTGTACACATTTTTGTTGGTGGTATTGTTGTAATTTGATATGCTCTTTTAGTTGGAAAGAATAGCTGGTTAAATTCTTATGCTGCTCCACATGACATGGTTGACTCTGTAATTTCTTATTCAGTTTAGAGCAAAGTTTAGGAATAGAATGTGAACTAAGTCTGACTTCTATAATTATCTTCTATTTCCAATATCTAACACCTTGCATGGATTCTCTCTCTGGATTTAGACTTTAATTACACATCTCATTGTTTGTTCACTGAAATGTATAATTTTAAACAGGTAATACTGGCCACAAATATTGCAGAATCATCTGTGACAATACCCAAAGTGGCATATGTCATTGATTCATGCCGATCTTTACAAGTCTTTTGGGACGGTAATAGGAAAACAGACACTGCAGACCTTGTTTGGGTTTCTAAATCTCAGGTATTCAGGATGTTATTACTGTTTGCCTTTGATTGCTTTTCTTTCCCAATTTAGGTCCTTAAATTCAATAGTGCTGTAGGCAGAGCAGCGTAAGGGAAGAACTGGTAGAACCTGCGATGGCCAGGTTTATCGATTAGTGACAAAATCATTTTTCAGTAAGTTTGAGGATCATGAGCGTCCAGCTATATTGAGGCTATCATTGAGGCTACAAGTACTTCTTATTTGCTGTTCTGAATCTAAAGCAATCGGTGATCCCAAAGGTATAAGGTTAGGATTCTGGTTTTAGAAATTTGTGTTGCATATGTTGCTGGATATATAATGGACCTTTTTCCCTTCATTTATAGATTCCTTTGATAGATTTCGTAATCGGAAGGGGAACTGCTAAGTTTCTTCCATTTCTTCAATGGATGGAACCTCTGGATATCTAAGTTTCACCTCAGTGGAATCAATACATTGGAATTTGCTTGGGTTGAAATCTAATATTTGCTTAATGTTGAGTTGAGGCTGAGCTAAGGCCAAACTTGGCACCCTGAAAATGGATAAATGATTCTAGGGTAATGAATTTGCAATTCTGCTGCTTATATAACCTGCAGTACAATTAGGCCTGTCAATTTGAAACTGTAAACATTAATTTTTTTTTTTAAAAAAGAAGTAAGATGCCTTGCACTTTGAGTTGTCTGTACTAGTTTGACATCTCATCTTAGCAAAAATGATAGATTTATAGATTACTGTCTTTCTCTAATGACTTAAGCACAAGCAAGTACTACTTAATAATCTAATTATTCATAATTTTTTTAATTTACTTCATTATTTTTAACCCTACCATGTTAATGCTTCATCACTCATTTAATACCCTTTTGGCCTTTTAACTTCTTCACATGCAGTAACTGTGAATGATTCCTGTTGTTTCTAATACATAGTGTAATAGAGGCTTAATGAAAGTCAAGATACACAAATTGTTAATATTGTCTAGTGAGAGTTTATGGATGCAAATTTAATTTCTACTAGAAATCTGGAAGAAACATAAAATCAGAATACTGTATGCCATTATTATTGCTAATCAGGATTTTGTATGTGGTGAGCCATCGCAATTGCACTCTGATGAAAATTGAAGGGGCCTTGACTGATGGAACTTTGATGTTAGGCCTGTTGCAGAGGGCTCTGGATCCACCAAGTGCTGAAGTTGTTGGAGATGCATTGAATTTGCTTGTTCAAATGCACACTTTGGAGAAAACATCTCCTAGGGGCCGGTATGAGCCTACATTTTATGGGCGGTTACTTGCCAGCTTTTCATTATCCTTTGAAGCTTCTGTGCTTGTGCTCAAGTTTGGGGAAATTGGCATGCTTCGTGAGGGCATTCTGCTTGGTATATTGATGGATACACAGCCTCTACCTATTCTTCGTCCTTTTGGAGATGACAATTTGGTATTGTCAATTTAGTAACTAAACTTTACAGTTTCTGGATGCACATAGTTGTTGGAATAACTGTCCCTCTTTGTTAAACTAGTGTTTTACTTCAGTTTACAGAATACACAAGCTGTTACTTTGGTGGAGATGGCAACAACAAAGTCCTAACTGGTCGAAAGGAGGTGTTACTCATGGGAAACTTATGTGCATTACAGTTTTGGCAACGTGTTTTTAAGGTAAAGTAGTATGTTTTTGCTTGGATTTTCAGAGATTGATTTTTTAATTGATTTTAAATTTCTTAATTAAAACCCATTCTCTTTCTCTGAAGGATAAACAACGTCTTGACCACTTGAAACAACTTCTAAAGTTTGATGACATGAAGGCTACAACGTTATTGCTGCCCAAGATTGAAGAAGAATGGTGTTTCTTCCATAATCTTGTGCAATCATCAATACATCATGTCTCTGAATTGTGTATAGATCTATAACTTTATTGTAATTTTGCTATTTTTTTTGGGTTGAAACAATCTTGTGCAGTTTTGCATAATCTTGTCGATGAATAATTGCATTTGCATTCCTTCTTTTTTCTTTTTTCTTTTTTCTTAATTCTCTCTTCCTGTATGTTTACAAGTTTGAATATCTTTCTTTTTCAGATGAAGATATACTAAATTCATTGCACAGGTTTCGGCCCAAATTCCTTGGTATTTCTAATGGACTACCAACCTACTATGATCCTTATGAATATGATCATAAATGCCTTCTCAAGTGTCAGCAACATGAAGATGCAGATGCACTTGCTGTAGATAATGAGCCCCTTGAGGCAGCTTGTGAAACAAGGAAATGTATTGCTGTCCCATTTGTTGCTCCCAATCAATTTCAATCCAATAGTGTGGCTGAAAAGCTGGCAAATGTTATCAAAGAGGTATAGTTTTTGTGTGGCTAGTGTGCTGTGATGTTGACATATTATTGATCTTTCCTTGTAATGTGTGACAGATAAGAGTTCAGTATATGGAAGACAGGCCCCATAATCAGGTTAGAGATGCTAATGGTTCTCATGTCCTGGGGGAGGCTCCTTTATGTGTTTATTTTGCCAGAGGTTCTTGCAACAGAGGTAGTCAATGCGCTTTTTTGCATTCACTTCAAGCGAAAAAACCTACATGCAAATTCTTTTTCTCTTTACAGGTATCTTACTTGACTTGAATAAGTTCTCTAAGTGCTTATATAACTCGCTCTTTTTTGGACATTGGTAATTGGTTATGTTACTTAACTTCGTGGGTCACTCAAAACCTAAATCTAGACCCTTTGAACACTATCCCATTTTGGAATCCAACAAAAGCCTGCTCAGGAGTCTGTTGGATATAATTTTTTTTTAAGAAACTTCATTTGTTACTCTCCAATCTGATGCAGTCTTTGTACTTTAGTTTGTATGTTCTGATTGTGAAAGGGGACCTGCAGGGTTGTCGTAATGGGGATTCATGTGGCTTTTCTCATGATCTGGGTCAATCTGCTTCATCTGTCAGTTCAACCGCTTGCCTCCAAGAAGATGGGGTTGCTCATGATCTGGGTCAATCTGCTTCATCTGTCAGTTCAACCGCTTGCCTCCAAGAAGATGGGGTTGCTAATGCTGCATCCCTTCTGCAATTGTTTCCTACCTCTTCAGATGGATGCATTCTTTTGTTGGATGATGCAGATTTGCATTTCAGCTCAAATATTGCTTGCCTTTATGACCCACTTAAAATAATCTCTACAACATGTTTGTCAGACACCTCTATATGCGACCCTTCAATGGCAGGTGTTAGAATTATGTGGGGCCTCAGTCACCCATATGAGACCATCATTTCCAAATCAGGGGAAAATCTGATCCCTTGGAGTGAAGTTAAGTGTGTGCTATGGTTTCCTAGTCTTGATGGCTATTGCGAAAATTTGGAAAGACAGAAAATTCTGGTGCAGAACTTTTTTGAGTACTTAGCAATCAGAATATTGGCCGATGCCTTGTATGAAGTACAAGTTATCCTTACCATGAACAATATCAAATTTTCTCAACTGCAGGTAATTTTTTAAACTTGTTTTGCTCTTGCAACTTCCAGAATGGCTAATTTGATTTACTGGTATAGAAGATGGTCATGCAATTGATATATTTTTTTTTTCTGTGTAAGTATGTAACAAATAAGTAACATGAGCAGTTCTGATTGAATGATGGAAAGCTATGTTCAGATAGTGTAGCCTATAAATATTGGTGGTTTATATGATAATGATGAGAAGTTGAAATTTGAATTTCGTGTTTGTGATTACAGGTGGAAAAGTTGGCAAGAGATAGCTTCTTCTTCCTGACGGAGTCATTTCCGTTTGATGAGATGAGTTTTGGGGAGGTGGCGGATTCAGTCAGTACAAAGAGGGCAATGTTGGTTTCGAGGCCCATCTCCTACGTCTTTGACCTGCACCCTCCTACCGACATTCAGTTTGGCGACTATGCTTCCTTACTTAACAAATGCCTTCATGGAGAATGATTTCCATGTGTGGTTTTAGGGTTAATATTTTTAGGCATTTTGTAGTTTTAGAGAGCAGGAGCCAGGAAGCAATATTCTGGTTTTGTTTGTTTTCAGGTTTCCTTAATAGAAATATTCCTCTTAATTTTGAAGCAGAATGTATATAATTTTATATGACGTCTTTAATAAAATCAGCACAAGCCACGTAAAGAGTAAAATAAAATATTTTAATATATTACGTCATGTGTTTGCCATATCTAGTTTTATATCTTTTCATTTATTACCTGTAAATATTTTACGTTGTCATTTTTTTTCTTTAATATAAAGATTTAAATTAACATAAATTATCTTCTTTTTTAAAAAAATATATTAAGTAGGCCTAACATGTTTATAATTTCCCTTCTTGAATTAGTAATTATTAATTAATATGCAAAACATTTGATTGTATATAATAAAAGAGTAATATTATACTTATAAAATTGAAATACAAAAATATATATATACAAAATAGTATCATATATTACAAAATTTTTTTATTTTTTTTTATTTTTGAACCAACCCTATCAGTACAGAATCTTAAATTGAACATTTGTCGGGGGATGAAGGCAAATATAAAGGTGCGGAATAGTTTGGCGGGCGGGGTTAGTATACGTCCATCCATTTAGCAAGCAGAAATCAGCTGGAACTCCAACTCCATAACAAGTAGAATTAATGGCTGCGAAACAGGAAATTAAAAAAAAAAAAAAAAAAACGCCTTAATGTTTGTTGTTGTTGATAATGAAAACCTAGAGTTAGAGATACAGAGAAGAGATAGATAGATAGATGATGTCACATTCACACACGCATCTAGATTCGCGCCACTCTATTGATTCCTGCACCCTCCACCTCCACAACTGGAGACCCTTTCATCTCCACAACACTAACACCCTTGACTCCGATTCTTCTAAACCCTACTCTTCCTCCAATGGCGTCTACAGTAAGCGTCCTTGTCTCTCCGATCGTGCCACCTCCTTCTCCATCATCGACGCCATTGACATGTCCAAACTCTCCCTCGTCGACGACGATAAATCTATCACCGCTGCCCCTTACAAGAGACCCACTCTTCGGTTAGTTCACAGAAAAAGACGCCGCCGCGGCTCCAGGTCTGTCTCCGGTCGGAGTAGCGACCGTAGCGGGACTCGCCGATGCTGCTCTGTGGGAGCCTCTGCGGCCTACGGTACGTGCTCGGATTTTCCTGTTGCCGTGGGCACGGATTCAAGCGGCGAACTTTTTGTGAACGGGGAGGCAAATTGGGCGTCCGATGTAAGTGAAGCCAAGAATTCAAGGAGGGATAGAGATCATGGAAGTGGAGAGAAGGAGAATTTGGGAGTTGGTTTTGGTCAATTTGGGGGTTTAGATGCTCCGGGAAATGAATCCGGGTATGGGAGTGAACCCGGTTATCGTGGGGATGCGGAGTTCGGATATGGCGATGAGTTTGATGAGGAAGAGGATGAGGGAAGGTTATTGTTTTGGGGAGACCATTTGGGAGGTATTGAATATTCTATGTTTTTTTATTAATTAAGTTATTTATTCTTTTTTTTATTCTGTTTTAACTGTAATAATATGCTATGTCTAATTTTTAAAGATTAGTGGGTGCTCAATCTTCGACTTCGTCTTGGCAATTCAGTGAACTTACCAAATGTAGAAACCGGTTATTATTTGGGAAGTGTGTTTATTTGAAATATTTACAGCAATGTTGCTTGCATAGCTTACTTGTGAGTGGTTTTAATACCAATGGTGCCAATAGTGTGAAAAAGGATAGTTCAAGCTTGGTTCTGTCACAAGTGGTGTCAGTAACCTGAAGGGGCTGAAGAATGATTTCTTGTGGAAAATTGTGAGAAGGAGGCATGTATTTAGGTTGTAGATGTAGTTGCATCAAAGTAATACAATCCAATGGCTAGTTATCCTGGAACATTTGAACACTAATCATGAGCAACTATAACTTAGTTGCTGGAATCACGAAAACTGCTTGTAGAATAAAGTAACTTTCTTTGCTGCATTTTGCTACCCATCAAATTTTCTCATGCATCACGTCTTTTTTGTCAGGGAAGCCTCTCTACCTGTTGAATGTAATTGGCCTGGAAAAGTTAGGATCTTTTTATGCAGAGGACGTTATGCTATATAGATAACCAACATAAGCTTCATCCTTTCTATTATATATTGGTACTGAAAATATCAAAGATTGCTCAATGCTCTGCGGGTTTCAGGAAATTATGCTAGTTTGTGTTTTTTTTTTTTTTTTTGCACTTTTGCTTTTTAATTTGTTCATGAGTTGATGAAGTAGAGGGGGTGGGTGTGTAGGAGATGCTCTTTCACTTTGTGACGTACTCATATTTAAATCCCTGATAGCTTTAGATGTTTCAATGCTGTGGGAATAACCTTTTTTCTGTTTGTTTGGAAGTGTGCATTTATGTCTTAAATCTTAAATCTTAAATCTTATAACCTATGTTTTACCTTTTGATATATATCTGGCTTAAAAGTTAGAATGTTACATGGAAGTTTAACAGCACTGCCCTACATATTTAGAGACAAAAACTGGCAAAATACTTTATAGGAGATTTAAAGGGCATTGTTGAAGACATAAGAGAACTCATTTTGATCAATGCTCTTGGTTGTGTAATCACTGGATGCTAATTTTTTGATGGTCAGGATCTTGCAATTGAGCTTATGGTATTATTGTATTGATAGATCTAAGAAATCCTAGCCTTGGTTGACAGACAATATTTAATGAAAGCAGCAATGGGCTTTTTTCATATTTGTGGGTTCAGTTATTATATGTAGGTTTTACTTTTTTTTTTTTTTTTTTTCACTGATTTTTGTGGATGATTTAACCTACATGGATATAGAATGGTATAAGGGCTTTTTGGTTTTATAATGTTAGATCTTTTATACCACACAGAAGATCTGGTTGTCTATTTTGTGGACCTCCGGTTCACTCTTGTAAACCTGCTTTCTTTATTCCGTTGGTTAAAGTTGTATTAAAAAAAAATTAATAATAGAAGCAGCAATGGGCATTTTTTAATTAGTAACTGCTGTTTACTCCATTCACCTGTGTAGAATCGGTATTCTCTTGGTCTCCAGAGTTCATTTCTTTTCTTTTTGTTGGAATGCTGGATGTTGCTATATTAATTATTATGTACCTTGTATTATGGTGGTACCAAAAATTCATGTCTTTGTTCCATACTAGCTCAAAGTAAACAGCTAGAAAAGGAAAAGTTTAAATGTAATAGTCACTGCATGTTTTAAATTATTTAGTTTAGATTTCTCTTGTATATGCGGCTTGTATGTCTGTGTAGATATCATCCAAAGAAGTTTTTATTTTTCTCATCTTCTTGGGGAATTTATTGTATGGTGATTGGCAATGTGTATGAAAGAAAGAAAAGAGAGATTGAAAGCATATCAAAGATTCTGTGTTTCCACCTAAGATTACTTACGTAGCTTCTCTGCCTATTTATGCCAACATGACAATCCGATATTTGTTTCAATTTACTGATATGCTGTTTTCTTGCAACATGTACAGATTCAAAAATGGAGATGGTTGGGGAGAACACATTCTCTGATCAAAAATCGCATCACAGATGCCGCCGTAAGAAACATGATTGTAGAATGGTTGATTCGCTCAAGTAATCAATCTTTTCAGCAAATATTATCAAACTCCTTTTATCTGCTTCACAATAGAACTCTGCGACCCTGTGTTGTCTCATTCTTTTCTACTTTTGTAAGATTATTTCAATTCTGCGGGATAGCAGTTGTATCCTGAAGCCATCATGAATTGTAAAATGTTATGTTAATGACTGAAGAGCTGTAATTTACCAGTTGAGTTTGTTGACTGGCAATTAGCTGCTTATGGTGATTTTTTAATTAATTGAAATATGTCAAATATTTGTTATAATAAACAGAATAATTGACAACATGACCAATGGTGCCACTCCATTCTCACTCTCTCAGACAATTATAAAAGATTTTTAATTAAATTATGAATTTACCACTTTTGTGATTGATTGAGAGAAAAATTAATAAGTCATTGATGATTGAAGACGAAATTTCTTTTATTAAAATATTAAATATTGATACATTATCTAAATCAAAATGGATGCGTAAACCCTAGTTAGTAAATACGGGTTTAGCAAAAAGAGGTATGAAAATTTTATGGGTATGATATGATAAATGGTAAAAAATATGTTTGTAAAAATTCGGTTATAAAATTCGGATGTCGGTATACGGGTTTAATATGACACATTGTCAATAATACGATTTGAAAAATACGGCAATATCAATCATGGTTTTAACATTTTTCATGGACTACTTGGTAAAATAAGAGCATGTTTGACAAAACTTAAAAAAATTAGATTATAAGCAGTTAATGCTTATAAGATAATTTGAGCAGTGTTTATAAGCTAATTTGAGCTTACAAGTATAATAGATTTAAAGCAGTTATGTGTTTGGTTAAAGTAATTATAAGTGATTGATAAGTAGTTGACAAATTTAGTGAAATATGGCTTATAAGTACATTTTATTATTAAAATGACTAAAAATGGTACTACATTATTTTATCAAATAATAAATTATATTAACT